>CAWUFW010016914.1:0-287204 GCA_963921515.1 Calotriton arnoldi
GCATAGCCAATAGGTCGCCTTTGGGACATTATAAGTATTTAGTTATGCAGCACAATATCCTTGGTGCAACAAAATCAACTGTTGCATGGCTAAACACTTATAATGTCCCAAAGGCGCCTGTGGCTATGCCAATGCTTGTTTATAACGTAAGCTTCCTTGAGCTTGAAGAGATTTCCATATTGTGTTGGTCTCCCTAAAGTGGATGTTAATAAGAGGCTACATTGTGACAACAAAATATGGAACAGTGGCCTTCTGGCACAAGGGGTAGCAGAAAAGTGTGCCCTCTTGGGTTCTTCTATAGGTTGCAGTTTAGATGGCTAAGCCAGAGCACTCACATTTCCAATTCCGTGGCTAAGTAGCTCATTCACTCCAGGTTTTCACTTTGCACTGTGGGATATGCAGTCCTGCTGCTCCAATTCTAAAATGAGGTCTATATTTATCAGAATGCGACAAAAGAACCTGGAATGGTCAAGCTACTCGAGGGCTTTAAGACCATCTCTGGTGGGTGTGACACATTCGCAAAAAACTTTAAGTGAATGTTATCTGGACTATACAAGTTCCAAGCAACAATAACATGCATTACATACATAACACATTTTACAGAGTGGAATCGTTGTCGCAAAACGGCTGTGCCCCATTTGAGATGAAAGTTCATTTCTAGCGTTTCCTCCATGGACGTTGCTGTTTCCAAGCATGGCGATATTACTAGCCGGTGGAATGGGGTTGGATTGACTTCAGAAGGATGAAAGGGTGAGCCGGTCCCGCAGACATTGAGACCTGTACCCAAAGGTTACTCTCCACATCTCAGCAGCGAGCACTGGCTGAAGCTACTTCCCGACCCGGGTCAGGAGGGCAGATTTCTGGTATAGAGGACACATTTCTGGTACACAGGAGGGCAGGATTCTGGCTCCAATCTTGCCACTTCCGGGTCAACAAACTACAAGGACAACCGGGTCAGCCTTGTGACGGGAAGCCGCTCTCTGAAACTTTCATTTCTAACTATTCATCCAAAAACGTGTGGCTGTTTTCTAAGAATATATAGGATTACTTACACACGTGCAGCTTTCAGTAAGGGGTTGTCAATCTGCCATAATGGTATGGACTTGGAGAGGGCTCCTAGACGGGAAGCAGCTCAGTGCATCATCCTGCGCCTACTCTGGTAACTGAACACCTGTCCTGTGAGGTAAAGCTTTGCCGAAATTCAGGGGTTCAGTCAGAGTGATGATGGCAAGTGAGCACTGCGAGGCGGCGGCGGAAGAAGATGCACTCAGAGGATGGTGAGTGCTGACTAGGTGGTGCAAGAAGAAGGTGCACTCAAGAGAATGGTGAGTGAGGACTGCGAGTCGTAGGAAGACTGCACTCAGAGGTTAGTGAGTGATGACTGGGTGGCGCTAGAAGAAGGTGCACTCAGAGAGAGTATGGCGAGTGCTGACTGGGTGGCGTTGGAAGAAGGTGCACTTAGAGAGGTTAGTGAGAGATGACTGAGTGGCGTAGGAAGAAGGTGCACTCAGAGAGGATGGTGAGTGAGGACTTGGTGGCGTAGGAGGAAGGTGCTCTGAGAGGATGGTGAGTGATGACTGGGTGGCGTAGGAAGAAGGTGCATTGAGAGAGAGGATGGTGAGTGATGAATGGGTGGGGTTAGCAGAATGTGAACTCAGAGTGAGTTGATTGTGAGTGATGGCAGGGTGGCATTAGAAGGAGGACAGACACGGACTACAAGGAGGACAGACACGGACTACAAGGAGGACAGACACGGACTACAAGGAGGACAGACAAGGACTATAAGGAGAGTGTGTAGTATCAAAAGGGTGGCACACAAGAGGGAGACCTGAGGGCTACACATACTAACTGCTGATGTTGGTATCGGACAAAGATTTTTATGGAGGCAGCGAGAAGCTGAGTGAGGAAGCCCCAGGAGGACGGGATAGAGAGCTATAGTGGAGAGTAGAGATGTGGACTGTGTAGCCTGTGAGTTCAGGACATAGCAGAACAAGCATTGGCCGCGCGGCCGTGTGAGACGCGCTCTGTGGTGGGGGAGGGGAGGAGCGGGAGAGCAAGTGACGCGCGGCCAATGCTTGTTCTGCTATGTCCTGAACTCACAGGCTACACAGTCCACGTCTCTACTCTCCACTATAGCTCTCTATCCCGTCCTCCTGGGGCTTCCTCACTCAGCTTCTGCTGCCTCCATAAAAATCTTTGTCCGATACCAACATCAGCAGTTAGTATGGCTCCATACCTCCTTCGGGCTCAGCGAGCACCAGAAAAGAGCGACACCTTCCCCACCTTTATAGCCTTTGATAGGTGGGCGGGGCTACTCTGCACTCAAAGCCGGACCGAGGACAAGTTATTTTATCGTGGAAGAGGCGGGGTTCTGGATGCTAATAACGTGGTGATTTCCTCAGGGCAATTAGACGTCTCTGGAGCACGTCTATTGGCCATGGGGACGGGTGACAAGAAAACCGGAGCCCCCAGGCTCTTACCTTTAGAGATCCGACTGCCCGGGAGACATCGAATTTGAAAAGCATCCACCTGAAGATAGGCAATGGAAACAGTGAAAGGACTTAGCGGTCGACACCCAGAGAAACAAGCACTGACACACAAGTGCGGCCACGCGCAGCGGTCGCGAAAGTGAAACAGTACTCCGGGACCCGGGTTAAAGAAGTGGGAGGGGAAGGGTGGGGGGAGTGCGATTCCCTTGCGGGAGCGAGCGGCGCCAGGAGCATAATTGCTACCATATGGCGCCAGCTGCTCGCTCCCGCAAGTGAATCGCCAAACGTGCACGCGTTGCCATTGAAGGCAATGGAACGCATGCACGTTTTTGGCTGAAAAGCCGAATCAATTGCAAAAGGTCTTTTTGCCTATGCAGCGCATGCGCGCTGCGTAGGCGAGACCTAAAAATGGGTAAGGAATACATTAAGGAATCTTGGGAATTACCATACAGATTTCGATGCCGGAGTGGGGATCGAGAAGTGTTTCTAAGCGGTACAAACTGTGAGAACGCTTTAAGTAGATCACTCATATGTCAGGATCTAATGCTGCACGGGGCTTGTAATGGTTCTGTAGCGAGCTTGTTCTGTCATCTGAGGGGTGCCCCAGCTGGAGTGATTACTCCAGCATTTGGGCTACTTTCGAATGGGAGTTACTTGATGCTGAACAGTCAAGGCTGCTGTGGAATGCTCCCGGGCATCGCATATCTGGTAACCGTGAGCTCCGGGGTTACTTGTTGTATGCAAGTATTGTTTCTTTAATATGGTTTGATACTCTAAGTAGAATGAAAGCCATGCTTCTACAGAAGTCTGTGCCCTTAACCTCCGCTCGAGAGACTTTTGATCTCCAGATCGCAAGGTCTTCAGCAGAGATACAGGCGCTTATTCATACAAACTGCCCTTTCCATTTAGCAGAAATGGTAAATCGTATCTTTAACATGTCTGATACGACAGGCATTGTTCACCTATTTAAGACCATAGGTTCTGGACTTATAAGCACCTTTCAGATGGTACTTGGAGTTATACCAAACTTCATTCATTCCGTGTTCGGAAGCATCTTTGGAGTACTTCCGCTGATACTGTTTCTAATAGCAGGAATCCTGATTGTTATTTTTCTGCTACGCAATGGACGTCCCAGTCACCAAGGAGATGGAAAAAGCACTCCTGGAGCGTAAATACCGTGACCGCATGGTACAACATCTAGGCACGCCTCGCCTAAGAGAACTAAGTGCATCTTGGTTCTTGTCATTCCGACCAGTCTGGATGGACTGCATCTTACCTGCCCTCCGATGCCTGTTTTGCGGAGAACAATGCGTGTTAGACCTTTGTTTGACACTCGCATCATGTGCGCAACCGGACGTGAATGCGTTACTGGACCCGATAACGGCCCATGTTCTGCAATGTCCTCAGCGTATTCCAATGTTGATGGCGACATTCCTTGAGCCACCGCAGGTAGTAAATGCACCTGTTGGTATGGACACCTGCTCCTCCTCTGACATCCAGGCTTTGGACGGCGCACAGGCTGCCCCAGCACTGGCTGCGGACAGCGTGGAACATCATCTGTGCTCAATTGACATACTCTGCGAGGTGCTACAGGGGTCGTCTACTGCGGAAGCAAGCAACAAAAATGTTGCATCTACCAGCCAGGACACATAAACATTTGACTCATTTGGCTCGTCGTGTGCTGGAAGAAATTCGTCCTTTTTAAACAAACTCGATTTGGAACTCAAAAACAAAATTGACATTCCGTTCAATATTGGGCATACATGGCTTTCAAATGCTTATAGTGGTTCGGACTATAGCTACGGACACTTTAGAGCTATGGCTTGCAAGTTCTTCAACATTTTTAAGTTTTTTAGAAATTTTTAGACTTTTTAAACATTTTTAAATGCTTTTAACACTTTGTGCGTACCAATGTCTAGTTTGAATGGTAGTACAATAATAGGTTACATATGTCGTCCAGACGGAAGAGGAGCGTGTGTTATGTTCCATATAGGTACCCTATATAGGCGCAGGTAACATTGCAACTATATCCTTCCCTACATTACAGACATAACGGTTCATAGGGAGTGACCTTTTACCTAGATACGACACTGCATTCAGAACGCGGGTTTTTCCCTAGTTCGAATCTCATACCTTATGCATGAGGCTTCTTGGAAGCACAGCAGGATTAACAGCAGGACTGACATCTTCTGTATAATATCTCTGTATAAAGTTCAGGCCCAACGTCATCCTTTAGGCCGACACAGTAACACAGCAAGGTAGGACCCCTGGTGAAACCTATGGGTATATATACATCATGTCTTGCTTAGAAAGACAGAGGAGACCGTGACTTCCCGGCTGACACACTGACCAGAGACGCTGAGGTTCCTGCATGCAGACGCTCCAGCCAGCAGTGATCTAACATCCCTCGCGGGGTGTCCAACTCGAGACCAGGACGGGGTCCCACATTCTCTAATTCTCAGGTAATGGGGTTGACTAGATCATAGAGCATCTATGTAGCTGGCATAACACCTACATAGATGCTAGGTACATTTAGGTACATCTAGTTAGGGAGGCATCGTAGGAGTACGCACTTTTTATCATGTGTTTTATGTACATGTATATATTCATGATTTCTGCAAGATGGTAGAACTATACCATCCCTTTACTTTTGTAGTATTGCTAATCATATATCTCTGCTACTGTCTAATGGTTGTTGCAGCTCATCTATTCTACACTAGAATAACAACTGTTCAATAAATCCTTATTGACAAACGCCCAGTATGTTTATTCTGTGTATCTCTGAGACAAACTAAGTAAGCACGAGTGACTGAGCGAAAGGTAGTATATTGGTTCCACGATCCTGGGGGATCAGGGTTGTCATGTTCTGAGGTTGCCAAGAACTATTCTCTCCCGATAAGAGGAGACTCTAGTGGCACTGTGAGCTAGCTGATACAGACAGGCTAACGTATCCGGTGGGGGTGCACAGAATCAGTCTGCCACCAAACCCACAGTTTGTTATCCAAACGCGCAGATCCTGTATAGCGTATATAGGAACTACACAACACCTCTGTCTTGTTTATACAACGAGGTGAGTAGTTCAGGCATCCTTCCAGAAAGCTGGCGAGGCTCTATAATTAATCCTGTATACAAAGGAGGCAACTTGAAAGAACCAGTAAACTACAGGATGATCGCGCTAATAGTCTCAGAAGCAAAATATGATGCCTCTCTAGTTCTCAGCAGTAGGGGCTCCTGGAGGGAGTGCTGCGGGGCGGTGGGGCGGGGGAGGGGCAGGGTGGGGGGTAGTAAACTCCGGCTTACGGCCGAACTGAGTTAAGTACATAAATAAATAAATAAAACTAACTACATTGCGCGCGCTGCATCGCCGATTGCGATGCAGCGCGCGCAATGTAATTCGTTTTATTTATTTATTTATTTATGTACTTAACTCAGTTCGGCCATAAGCTGGAGTTTACTACCCCCCAACCTGCCCCTCCCCCACCCCGCCTCACCGCCCCGCAGCACTCCCTCCAGGAGCCGCTACTGGTTCTCAGAGACCCGATACATTGGTCGGAAAACAACAACATAATTCCTATTAACCAGTCTGGATTTCGCAGGGGCTCGGGCACAATCACTAACATCCTAGCCCTAGGCTTAATGGCAGACAAGACCATACAACAGCGGAAACGTCTATATGTATGTTTCATAGATTTCAAAGCAGCATTTGACAAAGTCAACAGAGGAATCCTATGGAACAAATTAAGGCAGTGGGGTCTCCCAGCCCCTATCCTCCGAGCCATAATGCAGCTGTACACAAATACGTGGATGCAAGTTAAAGTAGGAGACGGCACTAGACTTACGAGGAAAATACATACTGAAACTGGTCTGAAACAAGGCTTCGTTTTAGCCCCTCACCTGTTTAATCTGTTTATGGCCGATCTCTCCCCAAAGTTGGACCAGGCGAACTTGCACCCGCCAGGTCTAGGCCCACTATGACTAACGCATCTATCCTATGCAGACAATATAGTTCTGCTAAGTCAAACAAAAGTAGGTCTCCAAAGAGGGATCAATAAACTGAACGACTTCGCAAAGGAAAACTTATTAGAAATAAACATAGCAAAAACAAAAGTCATGACCATAAGTCACCGTTTGCAGACACAACAACAATTTAAGCTAGGTAACATGAACCTGGAGGGAGTCAAAAACTACAAATACCTTGGTCTACACATAGACAACCGATTCAATTTTAAAACACACAACGATAATTTAATCAAGAAAGGAAATGGGTTGATATATGCTTTCTGCACCATAGCGAAGAGTTTAAGTGGTCCATTGTTTAAACCATTATTAGCTGTCATAAAAGCGAAACTCCTGCCGACCTTAGCCTATGCTACTGAAGTCCAATACGGCAAAGAAGCAGCAATCCTTGAGAGAATGCAAATAAAGACATACAAAACAGTTTTTGGTCTACCGCAAAATTCTTCCCCAGCACAGATCCGCCTAGAATTTGGACTACTGCAGCAACACCTAGCAAGAAGATACGCGACAATAAAACTATGGTATAAAATCTGGTCAAACCGTCAGGACCCGCTTAATAGTGCCATCTGGAAAGCTCAGGAGAATGATCCTCGATCAGCCTATAACAAGTACCTGCAGCTTTCAATAAAGTCAACGAAGGTGACAGATCTTTGGCAACTGAACTTACCGTACACAACATTTCGACAAATACTGAACAAAGTAGAAAAAAGGCACCCGCTAATGGAAGATAAAACTATATTCAGTAAGCGCTCTCACGCGTGGATGGTACTGCAATCGTATTCGATTTTACAACCTGCAGCATACCTGAGTATAACATACTCCATACACTTAAAAAGGAAACTGCTAGCAATACGCCTTGGGTCACTACCGACTAATGCTGATCAACCAACCTGGAAATATAATGGCCCGCCGTCTTGCACTCTATAGGGTGCACCAAAGCAGGACTTTGTTCATTTAATCTGCATATGTCCCGTTTTAAAACCAAATCGGCTTTTATTGCTAAAAAAAAACCTTTTAACGCTAGGGGCATTCGTACCTGCAGATCTGCCATATTAAAGTGCCTTGATCCAAACGACCTGCAACTTAACTGCAATCTGGTAAAATTCTTACTTTTATACGAGAAATTAATCTGAAATAGTATCCCAACAAGCACAATAGCACTTTATCAAAAAAGAGGAAAAACCCTTGACATATTTGTTCAAATATTGCCTCGTCTGCCTGTAAACGTATCTTTGCTGACCATCAGTTTTCAATATGTATATTATATTTGTGGCAAAATTGTCCCGACATGACTCTCTCAACTGTAAACATACTACTGGTGACCACTGATTTTAACATGTATATTATATTTTTACAACATGTCTGGTTTTATCGAAATATTGTTATGGTTTTAATTAACTTAAACAATAAAGATTCATTCATTCATTCAAAAGATTCCACAGTATCATGGCAATTTTTGCCAATTTGTTTTGTTTTTGGCCCAGGGGGTCGCTTTGGGTCCCCCCAATGGGGCCTGGGGGGAAAGAGGGGTCAGGGTCCATACCCTGCCCTCTTGCATTACTTTTTATTTTTTACTTCAGGACAGGAGACTAGAGCACCCTGGGCCAATCAGAACGTTCTATTTTTTAAATTGGCGGCCCACAAGAGTCTCTCAAGACTCTCGTGGTCCCATCTGTCCAGATATACAATCATTTTTTTACCTTAGTTTCTCAAAAACTACTGAACGGATTTGCACCAAATCACAAAAAGCACAATCTGTGGACCAAGATCTTACTTCCCGACAAATTTGGTGTAATTCCATTCAGCAGTTTTTGCTGTCGCCTGCTTAAAGAAGTCTATGGAAAATGGATGGGGATTTTGCATGTCGGGACCCCACTTTTTGCCGGCCCCCACTTGATGGATCACCTCGAAACTTTCAAATGCAGAAACTGGTCAAAAAGTTGCACCTTTTGGAAAGTTTTGTGGAGATTCATCAAACGGGGCCAAAGTTATTAGCAACACAAAAACTCTTTTCCTAAAGAACGGCTGACCTAACTATAACTACCCAGTGGCACTGGGATATAGATATATACATATATATTCACTCAAATTCCATGCCGTCTCCTCCAAGAACAGACACCCCACTCTGAGTACTGAAATCACTATTGTATCTTACAACTGTGATTTCAGTACCCAGAGTGCTGTGACTGTTCTTGGAGGAGGCAGAATGAAATTTGAGCATATCTGGCACGCTAGCAGGCGTGTTGACTACCCAGCACCACTGGCGATAAGGAAGTACGCCAGCACTTGCCAAAAGCTACAGATTGATATATATATATATATATATATATATATATATATATATATATATATATATATATATATATATATATATATATATTTTAAATAGACTAAGATTCAGAATTGGAGAAGGGTCCGATTAAGAACTTTAATTACCCGAAAACAAGACTAGATATATACAAAGCAGTGAGAAAGCTAAAATTGAAAAAATATTTTATCTTGAACCCCAAGAAAGATGATATAACCAGCGAACCTGACCCTGCATGTGTGGATTTGGTACCCATTTCAACTCAAACTGACATGAATCTAATTAATGAAATACAGGAGTTGTGGAATGATGGTGCTAACTATGATAGTCAGGAAACCACTATTCCTATTGGATCCTATCAAGTCATCACACAAGAAGGACCTATTAAATTGACAGTAGCAACTCCAACTAGGTTCAAACCAAAGTCCACCTTTAACCCCATTTTACTCAGAGACTCGATTGATGTCTTTCATGAAAATGTGATAAGTCAAGTAAAGAAACTTAACTATAAAATTCAAAAAGGGAAGCCTTTTTACTCTAGGCAAAGCAGAAAGTATCGAGATCTGATTACTAAACTACAAACCAACAAGGATGTAATAGTACGGAATTCGGACAGAGGTGGAAACATCGTTATCTTGTCAAAAGACAGTTACTTGAAGGAAGCCTATTCCCAATTGAATGACTGTACATGTTACACGAAATGTAATACTGCAACCCTGAAAGAGATGTATACAAAACACTATACAAATCTGACAACGTGGAAAATGAGGGTTTGCTTACACAAGAGGAACATGATTTTTGAGAAATAACAACCCTGTGGTACCCACCATTTATTTCATACCTAAAGTACATAAGGACTCTGTGAATCCCCCAGGCAGACCGATCATATCAGCTATGGGCAGTCTCTTGGAACATATGTCACAATACATTGATTATTTTCTTCAAGATCTAGTTAAAACTTTGCCTTCATATGTAAGAGATACCAGTGACTTTTTGATGAAACTGTCACAGTTTGAATGGGAACAAAAATATGTATTAATTGCTATTGATGTCTGCTCACTCTACACCAGCATAAAGCATGAAGATGGGGTTCATGCATTAACCTACTATTTGGAGAACAAAACCACAAACAAGGTTGCCCACAATGAAATGTTAATAGATATGGTTATGTTTTGTCTATCGAACAACATCTTCATGTTTAACAACACATTGTACCAGCAGATGAGAGGAGTGGCTATGGGGGCCAGCTTCTCCCCCAGTTATGCCTGTCTATTAATGGGGTGGTGGGAAGAGCTGGTCCTCAATGAACAACACAGACTATGCAACACTAGAAATGTCAAACTATGGTTGAGGTACATTGACGACTTATTTGTCATTTGGGAGGGTACCAATGATGAAGCCAAAGATTTTATCACAGCTATTAATAACAATGACCTTAACCTTCTGTTTACAGCCACTATTAGTCCCACTGAAGTTAGCTTCTTGGATACTTTGGTCTATGTAGACCACAATAAAATCAAAACTAAACTGTATAGGAAGGAGACGGCTGGGAACTCCACATTACATGCAAGCAGCTCTCATCCACGTCACCTTATCAACAGTATTCCATATGGAGAAATGTTGCGGATGCGACGTATACACAGTGAGGACAATGATTTATTAGCTGCTCAGATTGAATGCAAGGAAAGGTTCTTAGATCGGGGTTATTCGCATAAAATCATTGATAATGCCATTATGAAATCTATGAAATATACACGCGTGCAATTATTAGACAGTGAGTCTAACCCCACTATTCAACCTACCATCCCTCGAAATGCTGTAGCAAACACAGGTTTTAGAATAATAACTGAATACAGCAGGCAACACAAACAGATACAGTCTATTGTCAACCAGAACTGGCCACTCTTATTAAATGACACAGTTATTCAACCGACTCTTCCTTTGAGGCCGTCCATCACGTACAGTAGGGGACCCTCCATGCGGGAGGAATTGGTCAAGACCAGTCCTGAAGTGATAGAAGGAACTTCCTGGTTACAATCACACAAAGGATTTTTCAGATGTAAGAGCTGTAAAGCCTGTCAGTTAGGGGTCAATACTTCAACTTACATAACACCATTTAGCTCTAGCAAACACATAATTTCCAAACTCCTTACATGTAAAACAGAATACGCTGTGTACATATTGTCCTGTCCATGCGGGCTCCGATATGTTGGTAGTACCAAATTAGCTGTTCACAAAAGGATACTCCAACATATGAGGGCTATTACAAACCAGGACACCACTTACCCTGTGGCCCGCCACTTCAAGGACAAACATGGTGCCGACACACAACAACTAAGGTACTATGTAATTGACTCTGTACCCGCAAGTAGAAGGGGGGGTGATCGAGAATCCAAATTAAGGAAATTAGAGACAAAGTATATACTAGAACTAGATTCTAAGCATCCTGGAGGCCTCAATGTTACGGAGGATCTCCATACTTGCCTGCACTAGACACATACATTTGGACAAGCATATATTGAGTTTGTGCACATAGATCAGCTATACATACTGCACAATCTCCTGTTGTTGTTGTTGTTCTTCTTCTCTCTCTCGTCTTTTTACCCCCACTTTCTCCCCCCCCGTTTACTTGGTCTTATTTACCAGGTT
The DNA here is from genome assembly GCA_963921515.1 of Calotriton arnoldi. Taxonomy (NCBI): domain Eukaryota; kingdom Metazoa; phylum Chordata; class Amphibia; order Caudata; family Salamandridae; genus Calotriton; species Calotriton arnoldi. Next base: position 11,464 of record CAWUFW010016914.1, read on the forward strand.
TTAGTTACTTGATGATTTTATATGGCCCTCCTCTATTAGATTCATAAATTGATTTTAAGTAGGCATCTTTGGACTTTTAAGCACATATTTATATGGGTATTTATTGAGATAACTTAACTTATATTTTTAACATATATCTTTTACATACATATTTATTTATTAATTTATCTATTTATGATATGTTGGAATATGCATTTGGATATGTGCATGGTTAGTTATCCATTCATTCGTCTACTTATCCATATATCCATTTGTTTATCTATAATTGGATCCTTGAATCGGTCCACTCAGCTGTTTATCCATCTATTCATTCACTTATTTATTCATTCATACATTTATATCTCTATTGAATTGATGCATGGGTACATTGCCATTCAAGGTTCCTATTTATGTGAATTCTAGCCAGACCAGCTCCATTTGCGCATACTGGTATTTGCACCGAGATTCTCATGACTACACACATTACAGGGATTTAGGGCTCTAAACCCTGTTTTAATGTATAATACAAGAGTCATTCAATTTTATTGTGGTTGTCATGCTGCTAAATTTGCATTATGCAATTTCACTGTAGGTATCTACAGTAGCACTTTTACACCCCTTTCTTTATTTTTGCACGTATTTTCACTTACACAATAGCATGTGCATTACACACGCTCGTAAAGGAGCATTTCATACCATAGAAGATATATGAGGTGTTTAAACTGACTGTTTACTAAAACAGCATAGCCTGGGATTGTCATCTGTTACATTGTGATTGACGTGGTTTAGGTTTCATAACATGTAAAGATTGCCTTTTTGATATTGTTTTTAACGAAACTCTTACCGGTCAAAGCATAACTATATTTATATTTATATATATTTTTTTTTTTATATTCTCCAGACGTTAAACACATTCTGTCATGTCATTTTATTAGCAACAGCTATAATCCATTTAATGATGTTTAAAGCAGGATAAATAATTGGTTAAGTTAAGTACAATGACTTTACGTAGGAAATGTTTCTTCTATGTCTATGGCTTGGCTTGCACATGTGATTTTAATTGTTAAGCACTTATCACTTTAAAAACACGGCGGTAACGCGTACCCAATGTCATGTGATCAAGGCCTGTAGTGGGCTGAAACGCGTTGTGGCAGGACTTGCACCCTGAAATAAATACCTTTCAGCACATCTGGTGGTCCGTTCCGTTTGTTCAAGCATTGGAGGAGTAACGGAATCCAGGGATATATATATATATATATATATATATATATATATATATATATATATATATATATATATATATATATATATATATATATATATTATCTACTGGCGGTCGCCAGTAGATAGTTATAGTTAGGACCTATTTTCCATAGGAAATCTGCGACATTCTATTTGAAATAACTCTCTTGCCGGTTGACGAATCTTCGCGAAATTTTCAAACTTTATGGCCCGCTCCGGTCCGCTCCTACCCTGAAAGTCTCGGGGTGATTCATCAAGCGGGGGCCGAGAAAAAGGGGGTCCCAAAACGTGTTTTTCCCATTCATTTTCCCATAGGAAACTTTAGACACGGCTACAGCCCGAACTGCTGAACGGAATTACATCAAATTTGGCAAAGAGGTAGTTCTTGGTTCAGAAAGAACCCTTTTGTTAAATGGTGTAAATCCGTTCAGTAGTTGCGGAGAAATTAAAAAAATAAGAGTCAAAAATCAATTTCCCATAGGAAACTTTATGCAAGGCTACAGCCCGAACTGCTGAACGGAATTACACCAAATTTGGCAAAGAGGTAGTTCTTGGTTCAGAAAGAACCCTTTTGTTAAATGGTGTAAATCCGTTCGGTAGTTGCTGAGAAAATCAAAAGTAAAAACACATATATCTGGGCGGAGCCTAACCACACATGTCATCGTGAGATCTGATTGGCTGTCAGCACTTCATCCTGGAATTGCTGGCAGCCATCTTGAGACCAATATACATGATAGTACCCCATTGAAATGCCTTGTAGTGAATCAAAGATTTTGAGGGTTACCAAAAGGAGAACTATTAAGGGTGATAACAGGCTTTAGTTACATTAGAATTCATTTGTTGATGGTACCATACTAATTTCAGGAATTGTGGTGTGTTCTAAGGTGATTTTACCCTGTGAAAAACCTTCTGCTGGGATATCATGAATCATGTTTGAGAGAAAACTATTTTCACATGCTTGTCCCATACAGTTTTGGAAGGTGCTCCAGAAGCTAAAATGAGAGCATATTTTCTGTAAATTCACATTATCTTTCTCAGTCATGTGAGAATGAAGTCTGACATTCTCAGTAAAACATGTACATCCAACAAGGGCAGAGACTGTCAGTTGATTCCTTTGTGTTCTACTGCAGCTTCCCAGAGTGTTCTAAAGAACAACTAGAGTGCTAACAGCCTTACTTATGACAAAAGTATGGCACACCTGAAGCCATCTTGATTGGAATAAACTGGTAACACTTAAAACATTTAATTTAAAAAGGAACAAAATGATGGGGTTCATTTTGTCATAGAAATTATGGTTAGTGCTATAGAAAGAAAAATTAGGACATGTTTCAAGTGAGATCTCAAATATCTTCCTGTTATATTTCAACAGGAGCAGCCTGTCAGTTGATGCCTTTGTGTTCTACTGCAGCTTCCCAGAGTGTTCTAAAGAACAACTAGAGTGCTAACAGCCTTACTTATGACAAAAGTATGGCACACCTGAAGCCATCTTGATTGGAATAAACTGGTAACACTTAAAACATTTAATTTAAAAAGGAACAAAATGATGGGGTTAATTTTGTCATAAAATTATGGGTAGTGCTGTAGAAAGAAAAATTAGGACATGTTTCAAGTGTGATCCCAAATATCTTCCTGTTATATTTCAACAGGAGCAGCCTGCCAGTTGATGCCTTTGTGTTCTACTGCAGCTTCCCAGAGTGTTCTAAAGAACAACTAGAGCGCTAACAGCCTTACTTATGACAAAAGTATGGCACACCGGAAGCCATCTTGATTGGAATAAACCGTTAATACTTAAAACATTTAATTTAACCCCTTCCGTGCTCATGACGAGCTCAGCTCGTCATGCTGCGCGGTTGCGCTGTGCGCATGACGAGCTGAGCTCGTCACGACTCCACCCGCGATCGGAATGTCCCGCATACGAGCGGAATTCCGATCGCGGTCAAGGGGTTAAAAGGAACAAAATGAGGGGGTTCTTTTTAAATAGAAATTATGGTTAGTGCTGCAGAAAGAAAAATGAGGGCATGTTTTAAGTGAGATCTCAAATCCTCTTCTATTTCATTAGAAAATTCTGACATGCAGACTGAAACAATCACTTTCAATACCAGCAGCAGACTTCCAGTTAACTCCCTGGTGAGCAGTAGCTTTAGTACAGTGATCTAATGAGCAACTAGAGTGCTAACATTCTGAATTTATGGCAAATGTGAGACACATCTGAATGCCTTCTTGATGGAATCAAAGTAAAAAACTGAAAGCATTTCCTACTGAGGAGACTGCAGTAAATGAGGAAATTAGGAAACTTCATAACAAAGAAGTCTTCCAAGATGGCCACCAGAGACAAAAGAGCCCAAATGTAGCACAAATATTACCCAGATGTAGCCCACATATAGCCCAATGACAAAAGTGTGCAAAACACTTTTTATTTTTAGTTTTTTTGCAGTTTTATGTAGTGCAGACTGGTCAGGTATTGGAGCGTTGCATCTTAAAATATGAACCCCTACACTACAAAAACACTACTGCACTACTCTAAACCCTAAAACACTACCCCAGCACGACTCCCTACACTACACAAGCACCACAGCACTATCCTAAACCCTAAAACACTACCCCCAGCCTGACCCCCTACACTACACAAACACCACTGCACTACCCTAAACCCTAAAACACTATCCCCAGCACGATCCCCTACACTACCCAAACACCACTGCACTAACCTAAATCCTAAAACAATACCCCCAGCACGACCCCCTACACTACCCAAACACCACTGCACTACCCTAAAACATGACCCCCTACACTACACAAACACCACTGCACTACCCTAAACCCTAAAACACTACCCCCAGCACGACCCCCTACACTACACAAGCACCACTGCACTACCCTAAACCCTAAAACACTACCCCCAGAACGACCCCCTACACTGCCCGAACACCACTGCACTGCCCTAAACCTTGAAACACCAGCCCCTGCACGACCCCCTACACTGTTCGAACACCACTGCACTGCCCTAAACCCTGAAACACCACCCCCAGCACGACCCCCTACACTGCCCGAACACCACTGCACTGCCCTAAACCCTGAAACACCACCCCCTTCACGACCCCCTACACTGCCCGAACACCACTGCACTGCCCTAAACCCTGAAACACCACCCCCAGCACGGCCCCTACACTGCCCAAACACCACTGCACTGCCCTAAACCCTGAAACACTATCCCCAGCAAGACCCCTAAACTGCCCAAACACCACTCCACTGCCCTAAACCCTGAAACATCACCCCCAGCAAGACCCCCTACACTGCCCGAACACCACTGCCCTAAACCCGGAAACACCACCGCCAGCACGACCCCCTACACTGCCCGAACACCACTGCACTGCCCTAAACCCTGAAACACCACCCCCAGCACGACCCCCTACACTGCACGAACACCACTGCTCTGCCCAAAACCCTGAAACACCAGCCCCAGCACGACACCCTACACTGCCCAAACACCACTGCACTGCCCTAAACCCTGAAACACCAGCCCCAGCACGACCCCCTACACTGCCCGAACACCACTGCACTACCCTAAACCCAGAAACACCACCCCCAGCACGACCCCCTACACTGCCTGAGCACCACTGCACTGCCCTAAACCCTGAAACACCAGCCCCAGCATGACCCCCTACACTGCCCGAATACCACTGCACTGCCCTAAACCCTGAAAAACCAGCCCCAGCACGACCACCTACACTGCACGAACACCACTGCACTGCCCTAAACCCTGAAACACCAGCCCCAGCATGACCCCCTACACTGCCCGAACACCACTGCACTGCCCTAAACCGTGAAACACTAGCCCCAGCACGACCCCCTACACTGCCAGAACACCATTGCACTGCCCTAAACCCTGAAACACCAGCCCCAGCACAACCCCCTACACTGCCCGAACACTACTGCACTGCCCTAAACCCTGAAACACCACCCCGTGCACGACCCCCTACACTGCCCGAACACTACTGCACTGCCCTAAACCCTGAAACACCATCCCCAGCACGACCCCCTACACTGCACGAACACCCCTGCACTGCCCTAAACCCTGAAACACTACCCCCAGCAAGACCCCCTACACTGCCCGAACACCACTGCACTGCCCTAAACCCTGAAACATCACCCCCAGCAAGACCCCTACACTGCCCGAATACCACTGCCCTAAATCCTGAAACACCACCCCCAGCAAGACCCCCTACACTGCCCGAACACCACTGCACTACCCTAAACCCTACAACACTACCCCCAGCACGACCCCCTACACTACACAAGCACCACTGCACTACCCTAAACCCTAAAACACTACCCCCAGAACGACCCCCTACACTGCCCGAACACCACTGCACTGCCCTAAACCTTGAAACACCAGCCCCTGCACGACCCCCTACACTGTTCGAACACCACTGCACTGCCCTAAACCCTGAAACACCACCCCCAGCACGACCCCCTACACTGCCGAACACCACTGCACTGCCCTAAACCCTGAAACACCACCCCTTCACGACCCCCTACACTGCCCGAACACCACTGCACTGCCCTAAACCCTGAAACACCACCCCCAGCACGGCCCCCTACACTGCCCAAACACCACTGCACTGCCCTAAACCCTGAAACACTATCCCCAGCAAGACCCCCTACACTACCCAAACACCACTCCACTGCCCTAAACCCTGAAACATCACCCCCAGCAAGACCCCCTACACTGCCCGAACACCACTGCCCTAAACCCTGAAACACCACCCCCAGCACGACCCCCTACACTGCCCGAACACCACTGCACTGCCCTAAACCCTGAAACACCACCCCCAGCACGACCCCCTACACTGCCCGAACACCACTGCTCTGCCCAAAACCCTGAAACACAAGCCCCAGCACGACCCCCTACACTGCCCGAACACCACTGCACTGCCCTAAACCCTGAAACACCAGCCCCAGCACGACCCCCTACACTGCCCGAACACCACTGCACTACCCTAAACCCATAAACACCACCCCCAGCACGACCCCCTACACTGCCTGAGCACCACTGCACTGCCCTAAACCCTGAAACACCAGCCCCAGCATGACCCCCTACACTGCCCGAACACCACTGCACTGCCCTAAACCCTGAAACACCAGCCCCAGCACGACCACCTACACTGCACGAACACCACTGCACTGCCCTAAACCCTGAAACACCAGCCCCAGCATGACCCCTACACTGCCCGAACACCACTGCACTGCCCTAAACCGTGAAACACTAGCCCCAGCACGACCCCCTACACTGCCAGAACACCATTGCACTGCCCTAAACCCTGAAACACCAGTCCCAGCACAACCCCTACACTGCCCGAACACCACTGCACTGCCCTAAACCCTGAAACACCACCCCGTGCACGACCCCCTACACTGCCCGAACACCACTGCACTGCCCTAAACCCTGAAACACCACCCCCAGCACGACACCCTACACTGCCCGAACACCACTGCACTGCCCTAAACCCTGAAACATCACCCCCAGCAAGACCCCCTATACTGCCCGAACACCACTGCCCTAAACCCTGAAACACCACCCCCAGCAAGACCCCTACACTGCCCGAACACCACTGCACTGCCCTAAACCCTGAAACACCAGCCCCAGCACGACCCCTACATTGCCCGAACACCACTGCACTGCCCTAAACCCTGAAACACCACCCCCTGCATGACCCACTACACTGCCCGAACACCACTGCACTGCCCTAAACCCTGAAACACCATTCCCCCTGCACGACCCCCTACTCTGCCCGAACACTACTGCACTGGCCTAAACCCTGAAACACCATCCCCAGCATGACCCCCTACACTGCACGAACACCCCTGCACTGCCCTAAACCCTGAAACACTACCCCCAGCAAGACCCCCTACACTGCCCGAACACCACTGCACTGCCCTAAACCCTGAAACATCACCCCCAGCAAGACCCCCTACACTGCCCGAACACCACTGCCCTAAACCCTGAAACACCACCCCCAGCAAGACCCCCTACACTGCCCGAACACCACTGCACTGCCCTAAACCCTGAAACACCTGCCCCAGCACGACCCCCTACATTGCCCGAACACCACTGCACTGCCCTAAACCCTGAAACACCACCCCTGCATGACCCACTACACTGCCCGAACACCACTGCACTGCCCTAAACCCTGAAACACCACCCCCAGCACGACCCCCTACACTGCCCGAACACCATTGCACTGCCCTAAACCCTGAAACACCACCCCTGCACGACCCCCTACACTGCCCGAACACTACTGCACTGCCCTAAACCCTGAAACACTGCCCCCAGCATGACCCCCTACACTGCACGAACACTACTGCACTGCCCTAAACCTTGAAACACCAGCCCCAGCAAGACCCGCTACACTGCCCGAACACCACTGCACTGCCCTAAACCCTGAAACATCACCCCCAGCAAGACCACCTACACTGCCCGAACACCACTGCCCTAAACCCTGAAACACCACCCCCAGCACGACCCCCTACACTGCCCGAACACCATTGCACTGCCCTACACCCTGAAACACCACCCCTGCACGACCCCCTACACTGCCCGAACACTACTGCACTGCCCTAAACCCTGAAACACCGCCCCCAGCATGACCCCCTACACTGCACGAACACTACCTCACTGCCCTAAACCTTGAAACACCAGCCCCAGCAAGACCCGCTACACTGCCCGAACACCACTGCACTGCCCTAAACCCTGAAACATCACCCCCAGCAAGACCCCCTACACTGCCCGAACACCACTGCCCTAAATCCTGAAACACCACCCCCAGCAAGACCCCCTACACTGCCCGAACAACACTGCAGTGCCCTAAACCCTAAAACACCACCCCCAGCACGACCCCCTACACTGCCCGAACACCACTGCTCTGCCCAAAACCCTGAAACACCAGCCCCAGCACGACCCGCTACACTGCCCGAACACCACTGCACTGCCCTAAACCCTGAAACACCACCCTCAGCACGACCCCCTACACTGCCCGAACACCACTGCACTGCCCTAAACCCTGAAACACCACCCCCAGCACGACCGCCTACACTGCCTGAAAACCACTGCACTGCCCTAAACCCTGAAACACCAGCCCCAGCACGACCCCCTACACTGCCCGAACACCACTGCACTGCCCTAAACCCTCAAACACCAGCCCCAGCACGACCCCCTACACTGCCCGAACACCACTGCACTACCCTAAACCCTGAAACACCAGCCCCAGCAAGACCCCCTACACTGCCCGAACACCACACCACTGCCCTAAACCCTGAAACACCAGCCCCAGCAAGACCCCTACACTGCCCGAACACCACTGCACTGCCCTAAAGCCTGAAACACAACCCCCAGCAAGACCCCCTACACTGCCCGAACACCACTGCGCTGCCCTAAACGCTGAAACATCAGCCCCAGCAAGACCCCCTACACTGCGCGAACACCATTGCACTGCCCTAAACCCTGAAACACCACCCCCAGCAAGACCCCTACACTGCCCGAACACCACTGCACTAAACCCGGAAACATCAGCCCCAGCAAGACCACCTACACTGCCCGAACACCACTGCACTGCCCAAAACCCTGAAACACCACCCCCAGCACGACACTCTACACTGCCCGAACACCACTGCACTGCCCTAAACCCTGAAACACCACCCCCAGCACGACCCCTACACTGCCCGAACACCACTGCACTGCCCTAAAGCCTGAAACACCACCCCCCTGCACGACCCCCTACACTGCCCGACCACCACTGCACTGCCCTAAACCCTAAAACTCTACCCCCAGCATGACCCCCTACACTGCCCGAACACCACTGCACTGCCCTAAACCCTGACTCACCACCCCCTGCACGACCCCCTACACTGCCCGACCACCACTACACTGCCCTAAACCCAGAAATACCACCCCCAGCACGACCCCTACACTGCCCAAACACCACTGCACTGCCCTAAACCCTGAAACACCACCCCCAGCACGACCCCCTAAACTGCCCGAACACCACTGCACTGCCCTAAACCCTGAAACACCAGCCCCTGCACGACCCCCTACACTGCCCGAACACCACTGCACTGCCCTAGACCCTGAAACACCACCCCCGCACGACCCCCTACACTGCCTGAACACCACTGCACTGCCCTAAAGCCTGAAACACCACCTCCAACACAACCCCCTACACTGCCTGAACACCATTGCTCTGCCCTAAACCCTAAAACACTCCCCCAGCATGACCCCTGCACGACCCAAACACCACTGCACTCCCTAAACCCTGAAACACCACCCCCAGCAAGACCCCCTACACTGCCCGAATACCACTGCACTGCCCTAAAGCCTGAAACACCACCTCCACCACAACCCCCTACACTGCCTGAACACCATTTCTCTGCCCTAAACCCTGAAACACTGCCCCCAGCAAGACCCCTACACTGCCCGAACACCACTGCACTGCCCTAAACCCTGAAACATCACCCCCAGCAAGACCCCTACACTGCCCGAACACCACTGCCCTAAACCCTGAAACACCACCCCCAGCACGACCCCCTACACTACTCGAACACCACTGCACTGCCCTAAACCCTGAAACACCACCCCCAGCACGACCCCTACACTGCCCGAACACCACTGCTCTGCCCAAAACACTGAAACACCAGCCCCAGCATGACCCCCTACACTGCCCGAACACCACTGCACTGCCCTAAACCCTGAAACACCAGCCCCAGCACGAACCCCTACACTGCCCGAACACCACTGCACTGCCCTAAACCCTGAAACACCAGCCCCAGCATGACCCCCTACACTGCCCGAGCACCACTGCCTGCACTGCCCTAAACCCTGAAACACCAGCCCCAGCACGACCCCCTACACTGCCTGAACACTACTGCACTGCCCTAAACCATGAAACACCATCCCCAGCACGACCCCCTACACTGCACGAACACCACTGCACTGCCCTAAACCCTGAAAAACTACCCCCAGCAAGACCCCCTACACTGCCCGAACACCACTGCACTGCCCTAAACCCTAAAACACCAGCCCCAGCACGACCCCTACACTGCCCGAACACCACTGCACTGCCCTAAACCCTGAAACACCAGCCCCAGCACGACCCCCTACACTGCCCGAACACAACTGCACTACCCTAAACCCATAAACACCACCCCCAGCACGACCCCCTACACTGCCTGAGCACCACTGCACTGCCCTAAACCCTGAAACACCAGCCCCAGCATGACCCCTACACTGCCCGAACACCACTGCACTGCCCTAAACCCTGAAACACCAGCCCCAGCACGACCACCTACACTGCACGAACACCACTGCACTGCCCTAAACCCTGAAACACCAGCCCCAGCATGACCCCCTACACTGCCCGAACACCACTGCACTGCCCTAAACCGTGAAACACTAGCCCCAGCACGACCCCCTACACTGCCAGAACACCATTGCACTGCCCTAAACCCTGAAACACCAGCCCCAGCACAACCCCCTACACTGCCTGAACACCACTGCACTGCCCTAAACCCTGAAACACCACCCCGTGCACGACCCCCTACACTGCCCGAACACCACTGCACTGCCCTAAACCCTGAAACACCACCCCCAGCACGACACCCTACACTGCCCGAACCCCACTGCACTGCCTTAAACCCTGAAACATCACCCCCAGCAAGACCCCCTACACTGCCCGAACACCACTGCCCTAAACCCTGAAACACAACCCCCAGCAAGACCCCCTACACTGCCCGAACACCACTGCACTGCCCTAAACCCTGAAACACCAGCCCCAGCACGACCCCCTACATTGCCCGAACACCACTGCACTGCCCTAAACCCTGAAACACCACCCCCTGCATGACCCACTACACTGCCCGAACACCACTGCACTGCCCTAAACCCTGAAACACCATTCCCCCTGCATGACCCCCTACTCTGCCCGAACACTACTGCACTGGCCTAAACCCTGAAACACCATCCCCAGCACGACCCCCTACACTGCACAAACACCCCTGCACTGCCCTAAACCCTGAAACACTACCCCCAGCAAGACCCCCTACACTGCCCGAACACCACTGCACTGCCCTAAACCCTGAAACATCACCCCCAGCAAGACCCCTACACTGCCCGAACACCACTGCCCTAAACCCTGAAACACCACCCCCAGCAAGACCCCTACACTGCCCGAACACCACTGCACTGCCCTAAACCCTGAAACACCAGCCCCAGCACGACCCCCTACATTGCCCGAACACCACTGCACTGCCCTAAACCCTGAAACACCACCCCTGCATGACCCACTACACTGCCCGAACACCACTGCACTGCCCTAAACCCTGAAACACCACCCCCAGCACAACCCCCTACACTGCCCGAACACCACTGCACTGCCCTAAACCCTGAAACACCACCCCCTGCATGACCCACTACACTGCCCGAACACCACTGCACTGCCCTAAACCCTGAAACACCACCCCCAGCACGACCCCCTACACTGCCCGAACACCATTGCACTGCCCTAAACCCTGAAACACCACCCCTGCACGACCCCCTACACTGCCCGAACACTACTGCACTGCCCTAAACCCTGAAACACCGCCCCCAGCATGACCCCCTACACTGCACGAACACTACTGCACTGCCCTAAACCCTGAAACACTACCCCCAGCAAGACCCCCTACACTGCCCGAACACCACTGCACTGCCCTAAACCCTGAAACATCACCCCCAGCAAGACCCCCTACACTGCCCGAACACCACTGCCCTAAACCCTGAAACACCACCCCCAGCAAGACCCCCTACACTGCCCGACCACCACTACACTGCCCTAAACCCAGAAATACCACCCCCAGCACGACCCCCTACACTGCCCAAACACCACTGCACTGCCCTAAACCCTGAAACACCACCCCCAGCACGACCCCCTAAACTGCCCGAACACCACTGCACTGCCCTAAACCCTGAAACACCAGCCCCTGCACGACCCCTACACTGCCCGAACACCACTGCACTGCCCTAGACCCTGAAACACCACCCCCGCACGACCCCCTACACTGCCTGAACACCACTGCACTGCCCTAAAGCCTGAAACACCACCTCCAACACAACCCCCTACACTGCCTGAACACCATTGCTCTGCCCTAAACCCTAAAACACTCCCCCAGCATGACCCCCTGCACGACCCAAACACCACTGCACTCCCTAAACCCTGAAACACCACCCCCAGCAAGACCCCCTACACTGCCCGAATACCACTGCACTGCCCTAAAGCCTGAAACACCACCTCCACCACAACCCCCTACACTGCCTGAACACCATTTCTCTGCCCTAAACCCTGAAACACTGCCCCCAGCAAGACCCCCTACACTGCCCGAACACCACTGCACTGCCCTAAACCCTGAAACATCACCCCCAGCAAGACCCCTACACTGCCCGAACACCACTGCCCTAAACCCTGAAACACCACCCCCAGCACGACCCCCTACACTACTCGAACACCACTGCACTGCCCTAAACCCTGAAACACCACCCCCAGCACGACCCCCTACACTGCCCGAACACCACTGCTCTGCCCAAAACACTGAAACACCAGCCCCAGCATGACCCCCTACACTGCCCGAACACCACTGCACTGCCCTAAACCCTGAAACACCAGCCCCAGCACGAACCCCTACACTGCCCGAACACCACTGCACTGCCCTAAACCCTGAAACACCAGCCCCAGCATGACCCCCTACACTGCCCGAGCACCACTGCCTGCACTGCCCTAAACCCTGAAACACCAGCCCCAGCACGACCCCCTACACTGCCTGAACACTACTGCACTGCCCTAAACCATGAAACACCATCCCCAGCACGACCCCCTACACTGCACGAACACCACTGCACTGCCCTAAACCCTGAAAAACTACCCCCAGCAAGACCCCCTACACTGCCCGAACACCACTGCACTGCCCTAAACCCTAAAACACCAGCCCCAGCACGACCCCCTACACTGCCCGAACACCACTGCACTGCCCTAAACCCTGAAACACCAGCCCCAGCACGACCCCCTACACTGCCCGAACACAACTGCACTACCCTAAACCCATAAACACCACCCCCAGCACGACCCCCTACACTGCCTGAGCACCACTGCACTGCCCTAAACCCTGAAACACCAGCCCCAGCATGACCCCTACACTGCCCGAACACCACTGCACTGCCCTAAACCCTGAAACACCAGCCCCAGCACGACCACCTACACTGCCACGAACACCACTGCACTGCCCTAAACCCTGAAACACCAGCCCCAGCATGACCCCCTACACTGCCCGAACACCACTGCACTGCCCTAAACCGTGAAACACTAGCCCCAGCACGACCCCCTACACTGCCAGAACACCATTGCACTGCCCTAAACCCTGAAACACCAGCCCCAGCACAACCCCCTACACTGCCTGAACACCACTGCACTGCCCTAAACCCTGAAACACCACCCCGTGCACGACCCCCTACACTGCCCGAACACCACTGCACTGCCCTAAACCCTGAAACACCACCCCCAGCACGACACCCTACACTGCCCGAACCCCACTGCACTGCCTTAAACCCTGAAACATCACCCCCAGCAAGACCCCCTACACTGCCCGAACACCACTGCCCTAAACCCTGAAACACAACCCCCAGCAAGACCCCTACACTGCCCGAACACCACTGCACTGCCCTAAACCCTGAAACACCAGCCCCAGCACGACCCCCTACATTGCCCGAACACCACTGCACTGCCCTAAACCCTGAAACACCACCCCCTGCATGACCCACTACACTGCCCGAACACCACTGCACTGCCCTAAACCCTGAAACACCATTCCCCCTGCATGACCCCCTACTCTGCCCGAACACTACTGCACTGGCCTAAACCCTGAAACACCATCCCCAGCACGACCCCCTACACTGCACAAACACCCCTGCACTGCCCTAAACCCTGAAACACTACCCCCAGCAAGACCCCTACACTGCCCGAACACCACTGCACTGCCCTAAACCCTGAAACATCACCCCCAGCAAGACCCCCTACACTGCCCGAACACCACTGCCCTAAACCCTGAAACACCACCCCCAGCAAGACCCCCTACACTGCCCGAACACCACTGCACTGCCCTAAACCCTGAAACACCAGCCCCAGCACGACCCCCTACATTGCCCGAACACCACTGCACTGCCCTAAACCCTGAAACACCACCCCCTGCATGACCCACTACACTGCCCGAACACCACTGCACTGCCCTAAACCCTGAAACACCACCCCCAGCACGACCCCCTACACTGCCCGAACACCACTGCACTGCCCTAAACCCTGAAACACCACCCCTGCATGACCCACTACACTGCCCGAACACCACTGCACTGCCCTAAACCCTGAAACACCACCCCCAGCACGACCCCCTACACTGCCCGAACACCATTGCACTGCCCTAAACCCTGAAACACCACCCCTGCACGACCCCCTACACTGCCCGAACACTACTGCACTGCCCTAAACCCTGAAACACCGCCCCCAGCATGACCCCCTACACTGCACGAACACTACTGCACTGCCCTAAACCCTGAAACACTACCCCCAGCAAGACCCCTACACTGCCCGAACACCACTGCACTGCCCTAAACCCTGAAACATCACCCCCAGCAAGACCCCTACACTGCCCGAACACCACTGCCCTAAACCCTGAAACACCACCCCCAGCAAGACCCCTACACTGCCCGAACAACACTGCAGTGCCCTAAACCCTAAAACACCACCCCCAGCACGACCCCCTACACTGCCCGAACACCACTGCTCTGCCCAAAACCCTGAAACACCAGCCCCAGCACGACCCCCTACACTGCCCGAACACCACTGCACTGCCCTAAACCCTGAAACACCACCCCCAGCACGACCCCCTACACTGCCCGAACACCACTGCACTGCCCTAAACCCTGAAACACCACCCCTAGCACGACCGCCTACACTGCCTGAAAACCACTGCACTGCCCTAAACCCTGAAACACCAGCCCCAGCACGACCCCCTACACTGCCCGAACACCACTGCACTGCCCTAAACCCTCAAACACCAGCCCCAGCATGACCCCCTACACTGCCCGAACACCACTGCACTACCCTAAACCCTGAAACACCAGCCCCAGCAAGACCCCCTACACTGCCCGAACACCACTGCACTGCCCTAAACCCTGAAACACCAGCCGCAGCAAGACCCCCTACCCTGCCCGAACACCACTGCACTGCCCTAAACCCTGAAACACCACCCCCAGCAAGACCCCCTACACTGCCCGAACACCACTGCGCTGCCCTAAACGCTGAAACATCAGCCCCAGCAAAACCCCCTACAGTGCGCGAACACCATTGCACTGCCCTAAACACTGAAACACCACCCCCAGCAAGACCCCCTACACTGCCCGAACACCACTGCACTAAACCCGGAAACACCAGCCCCAGCAAGACCACCTACACTGCCCGAACACCACTGCACTGCCCAAAACCCTGAAACACCACCCCCAGCACGACACCCTACACTGCCCGAACACCACTGCACTGCCCTAAACCCTGAAACACCACCCCCAGCACGACCCCTACACTGCCCGAGCACCACTGCACTGCCCTAAACCCTGAAACACCACCCCCTGCACGACCCCCTATACTGCCCGAACACCACTGCACTGCCCTAAACCGTAAAACTCTACCCCCAGCATGACCCCTACACTGCCCCAACACCACTGCACTGCCCTAAACCCTGACTCACCACCCCCTGCACGACCCCCTACACTGCCCGAACACCACTACACTGCCCTAAACCCAGAAACACCACCACCAGCACGACCCCTACACTGCCCAAACACCACTGCACTGCCCTAAACCCTGAAACACCACCCCCAGGACGACCCCCTACACTGCCCGAACACCACTGCACTGCCCTAAACCCTGAAACACCAGCCCCTGCACGACCCCCTACACTGCCCGAACACCATTGCACTGCCCTAAACCCTGAAACACCACCCCCAGCACGACCCCTACACTGCCTGAACACCACTGCCCTAAACCCTGAAACACCACCCCCAGCAAGACCCCCTACACTGCCCGAATACCACTGCACTGCCCTAAAGCCTGAAACACCACCTCCCACACAACCCCTACACTGCCTGAACACCATTGCTCTGCCCTAAACCCTGAAACACTGCCCCCAGCAAGACCCCCTACACTGCCCGAACACCACTGCACTGCCCTAAACCCTGAAACATCACCCCCAGCAAGACCCCCTACACTGCCCGAACACCACTGCCCTAAACCCTGAAACACCACCCCCAGCACGACCCCCTACACTACTCGAACACCACTGCACTGCCCTAAACCCTGAAACACCACCCCCAGCACGACCCCCTACACTGCCCGAACACCACTGCTCTGCCCAAAACACTGAAACACCAGCCCCAGCATGACCCCCTACACTGCCCGAACACCACTGCACTGCCCTAAACCCTGAAACACCAGCCCCAGCACGAACCCCTACACTGCCCGAACACAACTGCACTACCCTAAACCCAGAAACACCACCCCCAGCACGACCCCCTACACTGCCCGAGCACCACTGCCTGCACTGCCCTAAACCCTGAAACACCAGCCCCAGCACGACCCCCTACACTGCCTGAACACTACTGCACTGTCCTAAACCATGAAACACCATCCCCAGCACGACCCCCTACACTGCACGAACACCACTGAACTGCCCTAAACCCTGAAAAACTACCCCCAGCAAGACCCCCTACACTGCCCGAACACCACTGCACTGCCCTAAACCCTGAAACATCACTCCCAGCAAGACCCCCTACACTGCCCGAACACCACTGCCCTAAACCCTGAAACACCACCCCCAGCAAGACCCCCTACACTGCCCGAACACCACTGCACTGCCCTAAACCCTGAAACACCAGCCCAGCACGACCCCCTACACTGCCCGAACACCACTGCACTGCCCTAAACCCTGAAACACCACCCCGTGCATGACCCCCTACACTGCCCGAACACCACTGCACTGCCCTAAACCCTGAAACACCAGCCCCAGCACGACCCCCTACACTGCCCGAACACCACTACACTGCCCTAAACCCTGAAACACAACCCGCAGCACGACCCCCTACACTACCCGAACACCACTGCACTACCCTAAACCCTAAAATACTCCCCCAGCACGACCCCCTACACTACCCGAACACAACTGCACTGCCCTAAACCCTCAAACACTCCCCCAGCACGACCCCCTACACTACCCGAACACCACTGCACTGCCCTAAACCCTAAAACACTCCCCCAGCACGACCCCTACACTGCCCGAACACCACTGCACTGCCCTAAACCCTAAAACACTCCCCCAGCATGACCCCCTAGACTACCCAAACACCACTGCACTGCCCTAAACCCTAAAACACTCCCCCAGCATGACCCCCTGCACGACCCAAACACCACTGCACTGCCCTAAACCCTGAAACACCACCCCCAGCAAGACCCCCTACACTGCCCGAACACCACTGCACTGCCCTAAACCCTGAAACACCACCCCCAGCACGACCCCCTACACTGCCCGAACACCACTGCACTACCCTAAACCCTAAAACACGACCTCCTACACTACACAAAGACCACTGCACTACCCTAAACCCTAAAACACTACCCCCAGCACGACCCCCTACACTACACAAACACCACTGCACTACCCTAAACCCTAAAACACTATCCCCTACACTACACAAACACCACTGCACTACCCTAAACCCTAAAACAATACCCCCAGCACGAACCCCTACACTACCCAAACACCACTGCACTACCCTAAACCCTAAAACACTACCCCCAGCAGTACCCCTACACTACCCAAACACCATTGCACTACCCTAAACCCTAAAACACTACCCCCAGCAGTACCCCTACACTACCCAAACACCACTGCACTACCCTAAACCCTAAACCACTACCCCCAGCACGACCCCCTACACTACCCAAACACCACTGCACTACCCTAAACCCTAAAACACTACCCCCAGCACAACCCCCTACACTACCCAAACACCACTGTAATACCCTAAACCCTAAAACACTCCCCCAGCACGACTCCCTACACTATCCAAACACCACTGCACTACCCTAAACCCTAAATCTACCCCCAGCATGACCCCCTACACTACACAAACACCACTGCACTACCCTAAACCCTAAAACACTACCCCCAGCACGACCCCCTTCACTACGTAAACACAACTACACAATTTGTTACAGGCGTTGCAACGCAGGCCTGTGGTGCTTACTGGAAGTACTTGGTGGGCTAGTTGGGCCCCAGGGACCCTCAGGATTCAAGGTGACCTAATCCCCCAACTTAAAACGCGCCACGGGGCGCGTTTGCACAGTGGTGAAGGGAGGGGCCTCAGGTGACATGTGCGCAAACACGCCCCCTTGAATCCTGAGGGACCCTGGGGGCCAACTAGCCCACCAGGTACCTTCAGTAAGCACAACAGAGTTGCGTTGCAGAGAGGTGAAAAAAGGTGCGTGGCCTCGGAACGCCTCTCTGCAACTCAGCTCTGTGGTCCTAACTATAGGTACCTGGGGGGCTAGTTGGGCCCCAGGAACCTTCAGGATTCAAGGGGACTTAATCCCGCAACTTAAAATGCGCCACGGGGCGCGTTTGCACACGCGTTTTAAGAGGTAGTTTTAATCCCCCTGCCCTATTATGTACTAGGGACTTACAGAGGAGGTCATGCTAATCACAGGGGTACCCCAACGCATAGTGTTCCCTAGTGTATGTAGGTGTTTTCACTGTATTCTAAGTGTCTTTTAGCATAGCACTGACTCTGGTTAGTCAGAGTCAGTTACCACCAGTACATGTCTGAAAAAGTTGTGGGCACAGGATGATTTTGCAACATGGCCTCTTTCTGCTCCTCTGTTGGTTCTTTCTGCACATCTTTTTCTTCTTCCTGCACTTTTCTTCGTCTTTGTGGACTTCTGTTGCTTCTTTCTGCATTTCTTTTGCTTCTTTCTGCGCGTTTTTCTTCTTTCTTCACATGTCCTACCTCTGTAGGCATAGTTAGAAACTAGCATTTAAAAACCTTTGAAATTCACTTAAAAATCATAGGTTTCAGGCACGTTATAGTTAGAAATTAGCATTTAAAAAACCTTTGAAATTCACTGAAAAAACCATAGGTTTCAGACACGTTATAGTTAGAAATTAGCATTTAAAAAACCTTTGAAATTCACTGAAAAAACCATAGGTTTTAGGGACAGTTATAGTTAGTTGGACATTTCACTCGTACAAAACCATAGAAATTCCCCGTTATAGTTAGTTCAGCTAACTATAACTCGCGCCCGCAATGCACTGCTGATGACGTCACATATTACATCACTCATGACATGGTCAGTGACATCACTGATGACATCTCAAATGACATCACTGATGACATCATCCATGTGATAATTTCATCCATAGAGGTACTCACACACCTAGTCAGTCATGCAAAAAATTAATCACACACCCATTTACTCACCTATACAGTTATACACACACCAGCTCACTTACTCATACAAATACTAGCACATTCTTACGCTCTTATACAATAACTGATACAAGCACACACGCATCCATACAGCCACTCTCACAATCACACACTCTCACTTATAGCCATTTAAATACTCTAACACACATATATACTGCCTTTTACATATGTAGTTACTCGCACATGTACCACTGAGATATACATTCACTCACTAACACACCCATACACACACTCACCCACCCAAGCAGTCCATCACAGATGCACTCTTGAAATCATGCACCCAGTGAATCACCCACTCACACATCTATGTACAGAGTCACACACACCCCACCCACACAAACACTCAGGCAGCCATACAGATACTCAGAGAACCAATCAATAACCCATATAGACACTCATGTAGCTATTCGCAAATCCATGCATCCACTTACACACCAACAAACAGACGGATACAGACATTCACACAGTTTAGTCACTAACCCATGCATTCAGTAAGATACGTTTAATCACTCACTTGTAGAGTCAGTCACGCACGTACTAAATCATCCATTCAGACACTTAAACACCCACTCATTCTTCAATACGCCTTTCCCTATATATATTAAACATATTTAAACTTTACAGAAACACACAGTCACTGGATGATGTCATCAGTGATTTCATTTGAGATGTCATCAGTGATGTCATCAGTGATGTCACTGACCATGTCATGAGTGATGTAATATGTGACGTCATCAGCAGTGCATTGCGGGGCGCGAGTTATAGTTAGCTGAACTAACTATAACGGGGGAATTTCTATGGTTTTGTACGAGTGAAATGTCCAACTAACTATAACTGTCCCTAAAACCTATGGTTTTTCAGTGAATATATATATATATATATATATATAATTTAAATAGACTAATATTCAGAATTGGAGATGGGTACTAATGAATGAAAGTGGAAAGGTTTAATCAGCAACTCTTAGTGTGTCTGCGTGTGAAAGTATCTCTCGCATGTGCAAGGTGTTCTGCAAAGTTGACATTTGACCACCCTACATATATTAGCATATTAGACTAAGTCAAGTCAGCATTTTAAACACAAATCTTTTTTTTCTTTTAAAACACCTGATTGGCATCCGAACAGGCAGAGTCAGTCAGTGGTGATGATCACAGGCCGCCTCCTTTTCCTGCTGTACACCCTTGAGGAGAAATGCATCAGCTTGTTGTAGTGCTCTGGGCCAACCCTCTTACCATTTGTCCGACTATGAATCTTTCCTTTCCCACCTGAGAGGTGATGGGAGTTAATATTACATTAATCAATTTCAATTAGCAGTGTCACACAATAAGGACCAAGAAACAGTGACTATAGTTAAGAAGGTTTATTACAAGTTAGCAGTCAAGTTAAGGTGCACAAATCTTAGCCCATTCTATAAAGGTACAAAATAACAACTGGGAAACCAAACCTTCTGAAGAAGTTTATGCGTACCATTTTGAGACAAACAAGTAATTCAATCATAGCAATATAAAAGATCAATAACAAAATTTGGTGCTCATAGAAGAGTCGTCTATACATGATTAAAATCTAGATTTGTTTAAGTTAAAGTCCAAACTAAGAGGATGGTTCGATTGTCCAAGGGATCTCAGTATTCAGGGAAATGCAGAAAATGCAGAAAAATAGGAGAATACGGGAAAGTTTGGGAAATAAAGTGAAGGTGTCAGCATCTCAAAAGGTCGGTCAAGGGTCTTCTTCAGAAGAATTTGAGTGTTGGTCTAAGCCACACTCAGCAGGAATCAAAGGGAATAAGCATAGAGGTCTAAACTTCTCAAAGTCCAAAGAAAAGTGGCGGTCTTCTCAGTCAGTGTAGACTTCAGTTATTTGCACCAGAATTTTTCAGGTAACACCCCTCTGTTCGCATCATCAGGGGTTCCATTGTCCTTTTCTGTTCTCACGTTGTAAGCTCCAACATTTACGAAATGTCCCATACTGAACATGGGAACGACATCGTCGTTGGTCACCTATTCAGGTTGCAACATTGCTGAATAGGACTCTTCAGTTACTGTTGTGGATCTCCGTGTTCCTAGTCAGGGATTTCTTCTCAGGCTCTCAGTCTATCGCTAGTACAGTGTTGTTATCTATTCTCAAACTAACAACTATGTGAACATACCTGCAAGGAAAAAGTCATGCAAGCAGAAAGGGAAAACAGCATTTTATGAAAAATGGAAAACAGGCCTAGTCAGGACAACTTTAAAATATTTACTCAATGGTGCACATTTAATATGCGTGTGCTCTATTAAACACAAATGAACTTAAAACTGTCAGTACATGTAAACATGTGGCATACAGTAAAAATCTTTAATACGCACGTGTAAGTAGGGCTAAGAACTAAATTTTAAATGTAATATACGAAACTTAGTGCACACATTACATGAATCATTATTGTTTCTAAAGTAACTACATTCTTATGGTCTGAGGATAGTGTCTATTCAATCATCTAGAGAGAAAATATTGTTTAGAGAATTAAGGCACACAGTGTATATTAATTCTCCAATTCTACAGTAAATGCACATCAATAATAATGTCAAATTAAACCCTTTGCATTAATGTCGTTAGGCCACTCAGGAAACATGTGCTAAGTGTATGTTTATGTTATGCATATGTGACGTGTAAAGGTAGAGACAAAATTACGCCGCTCCAAGCTCAAGGTGGCTGGTTGATCGGGGTACCCAGAGATGGCCAGGCGCAGAAGGCCCACAATCACGTGACAAGAAAACATGCCTATTGGTGAAATTGTAGCCAGGTGGAGAAAGAGACTGCAAAAAGACTAAGAATGGACTTGTAGAAACAGGATAGAACACCTAGGGCCTGGGATAAATCAACCCGGCAGTTTAATTATTAACCACATTTATCCTCGCAATGTAATCAGTGGCACAAACACATTAAAGGAACATCACGGGCCCTGTACATTCCATTTACAACTTGTCTCGAACAAATAGCATCTCAGTTGCACCTTTTGTTATCCACCACCGCAGATTATATGGATAACAAGTGCAGGTCTTCTAAGGATTCTAGATCTATTCATTTTCATCAGGGTTTTCACACTGGGGTCCTTGAAAGCATCATCAGCTTTGTTTCAGCTTACAAATGTAAGCCATACAATATACATCAAAGATTCATGTTAAAATTATACATGGAACGACATACTAAAATAACTCCATTATCATAGACAGAAACAAGAATTGGTATAATTGCTTGGCCCTCCTAGGTCTACTCAACATTCAAAACAAAATATATGTAATTCCTAATTATAACTGAATAATAAAGTGCAGGTGCTGATTCCTTATACCAAAAAAGTCCTTCCAAAATAACACTTATCTTGGCGTACTACTACTAGCTGCACTTACAAAGAAACTCATTATTTAATACGGTGTCAAAGCTCAAATCTAATTGGTAAAAAGATTAGTAGACCAACCTATAACAATCCAACATTAAGTAGCATATCCTAATGTTAACACAAAATGCATGTGCTGTTACTGAAAAGAATCAAGCAATATCTAGACTTGTACAGTACTGCGATCCCTTCTGTAAACTGGGTAAGAAAGTGCAAATGCTGGCTCTGAAGGAGGTCCTTCAATACTTATAATCATATAGTGGCAGAAAATTTAAATAATGTATGATAAATGACAAATCAAGGGACTACTAAAGTGCAAAAGTGCAGAGGTAAAAAGTGAACAGCTACAAACCACACGCCCTCAGTAGTGCAACCAGCAACTATTAACCGTCTGGTGGTCTTCCGTACTGCAAAGATATTGGGGGAGACTGTTGTAACGTGTATTGTTGCTCCGCATCCTTTCCCTTAGCTACCTGTTCCCTTCTGCTCAGCCAGTATGAATGTGATGTGTGTGTGGAATGTTAGAATGCCTGATGAGATAGTGGAATGCTGGAGTACCAGGTGGAGTGGAGAGAGACAGTTGGAGTGTGTGGGCTGAGCAGCAAGAATGCTGCTCCTGGTGGGGCTGGACTGCTGAACCTATTATCCTACTTTCCATCCTGTAACTAAGCTTAATAAACCTCTTACTTAAAACCTACTTCATGGCTACCTATGGACTTCTTTTGGATTACATCAATCGCGACATGGAGGCACTTTGGTGGAGTCATTGGCGGCATACAGTGGCTGCTAGGAATTGCTGCATGGGATTGGAGCCTTATGTCCTACTACTTTGAAGTTACGTGAATCTGCTAGAGCAACCGGGAACACACAGTGGACACTTTATTTAAACTTTTGAGAGCTTCTTGTGGAGCCACTGCTGCTGTGCACGAAGGTGTGAGCTGGAGATTACAGTGACACATATATTCAGAAATGGTGAGTGTGCTTGGAAAAATGTCTTTTAATCCTAAAATTAATTTTCCCATACCGTGAAGCCAGCGTGTTGGGACAGCACGAGCTCTTACAGGCCAGTTATCACCATTTAAAATGTTACCTGCTGTAGCAATGCGCGCTCCGACTTTCAAAAGAGGCATCTATGATGTTCCAAGATATCTTTCCTGTTGCTGTGGAGCCGTGAGCGGAGAGAACGGCATGAAGCCCACGTGAAGCCCTTGCGTAGTTATCAGTTGGAGCACGAGCTGTCCTACGACGTTGTACTGTCCTGTGACGTTGGGGAAGCACGCCCTCCCCGTGAGCCACCCAAAGCTGCTTACTCCTGCGTGCTGCCATCTTTGTTTCGACACAGCCCGAGGTTGTCGCTGCCAGCTGAAGTTCAAGAGTCAGACCGCTGTCAGATGGAGAGGGGACACTAACATTGCGCATTTAGAGATGCCCAGGCAGTAAGTGCACCTGTGAGCGGAGGAGGCCGAGGATCGGAGCATCTCTCTGGTTATGTTGAGTTTGTTGGCACGTGTGAGTCCAATGTAGATAGATCACGCATTGGTTGTGCGCTAGCACACATTCAAGTTCAAGGTTGGCGTGCTGGCATCGTCATGTAATTGCCAGCTTCCTTTGTGGTCCGGTGCTATGTATTGGCATCATGCCGCCTGATCTCTTCAATCTAACCTGGAATGCGTTTTATATTGCGACGACTTTCAGCAAAAAGGGAGGTGTTTTGGCAATTTCTGAAGTACTGATAATTTTATTCAACTTGAGCCAACCTGTCACAATGGAACTGTGCATATTTTGCTCATCATTAACATTTCATTCGGGTGAGAGGTCGCTCACTTGTGCTGTGGTTTCTTAGCTCACTGTGTTTAGTGTCTGTTTTTTTTTAGTCCATATTACATTCGATTGTGTTACTATGCCAGTTAATGCCAAATGGGATTTCTCTATTTCCTGATTTTATGTGGTCTTATTTCTTGTTGATGGTGGATGAGGTGAGTTACTAATCCAGTGGCAGGGGTAAAATGCATCAGATGTATTAGTGGTTCTGCCATTGTGTTATTGTTATCTAATTTGCCGCCATGTTCGTTTTGAGGGTGGTGTTGCTATACTATGCAAATTTAGTGAGGCTATTATTAATTTCTAGCCTATCTGTATTGTGTGATGCTTGGGAGTGGGTCTAGTGTTTTTACCCTAGTCATGTGGTATGTGTGGCTTTGCCTTTGTGGAATTCTGTTGTGAGGAAGGGTCGTGTACCCTGTGTTGTTGCTTTACCTAGGGGTGTGTTGAGGGGTCGTGCACCCTGTACTTTTGTTTTTCCTAGGGGCGCGTTGAAGGGTCGTGTACTCTGTATTGTTGCTTTACCTAGGGGTGTGTTGAGGGGTCGTGTACCCTGTACTTTTGTTTTACCTAGGGGTGTGTTGAGGGGTCGTGTACCCTGTTCTGTTGTTTTACCTAGGGGTGTGTTGAAGAGTTGTGTACCCTGTGTTGTTGCTTTACCTAGGGGTGTGTTGAGGGGTTGTGTACCTTGTACTTTCATTTTACCTAGGGGTGCATTGAGGGGTCATGTACCCTGTTCTGTTGTTTCACCTAGGGGTGCGTTAAGGGGTCGTGTACCTTGTGCTGTTTTGCCTGAGACTTCTGATTCTGTCAGGTGTGCTATATGTGGTGTGCAGAAGGGGGTGAGTGATGAGGGAGTAACACCTCAGCGGTGTCATCCATTCTCCCAGTCCTGCATAATATTACTGTGGTGTATTTTCAATGTACTCAGTATTTTAGTAATATGGATATCCTCCTATCCTGATTTCTTTCAAATTTGCAATTGTTATTTGTAAATTGTGTATGTCCCTTTTGTATTGATGATATCCAAAGGTGTGTACTTCCTGTGTACATTGTTGTAATATTATTTATTAATTGTTTTCCCTAAGGGAAGGAGATGTGTTGTAACATGATTTGTTGCTCCGCATCCTTTCCCTTAGCTACATGTTCCCTGCTGCTCAGCCAGTATGAATGTGATGTGTGTGCGGAATGTTAGAATGCCTGATGAGATAGTGGAATGCTGGAGTGCCTGGTGGAGTGGAGGGAGACAGTTGGAGTGTGTGGGCTGAGCAGCAAGGATGCTGCTCCTGGTGGGGCTGAACTGCTGAACCTATTATCCTACTTTCCATCCTGTAACTAAGCTTAATAAACCTCTTACTTAAAACCTACTTCATGGCTACCTTTGGACTTCTTTTGGAGTGCATCAGAGACCTGGTTAAAAATGAGGTCAGAGTCGGTACGCATGCGTGAGGCCTGAACATCCTAACCATGTCTGATTTTATGGCTGGTGAAGAGAGAGCACAGATAGTGTCTTCTGGCCTGCAATGTGAAGGAGCACAGCAACTTAAAATGCACAACAGATTCGTCATCCCCAACTCAAAGCTACAGGCCGCTGTGCTACTCCCTTTGGACAAAGTGCTGGGATACGATTTGCCTGGCTAAGCTCCTTTTCTAAAATAAAGAGATTTCTGGATAAAGTTAATCTAGATAGGGTTCAAACACAGGTAGAGGTTAAAAAACTTGAAGGCGTGCTACTAGTTTTATTTTCAGATGGACAATATCATACTCCTAGAACTTCTCTTTCACCAACTGCCCACTCTCTGCAGACATCCTTGGGCCAGAGTTCTGAGCAGCCAATAGAGTTCAGCCTGGGCAGTTATATACCTATGCTTGGTTGAGTCTGCACGTGACTACAGCGCACACACGATTTTCAGATAGTTCCTCAGCTCGGGGTTGGTCCTTATTCTAATCCAGCAAAAAAGGGTCAGAGAGCTACACACTGGTCAACGGAAATAAGGCCCAGCTCTATTCTGAGGGCATTTATTGGAGTTTCTAGCCAAGGTGAAGGAGTCGTCGCAGAAACACAATTCTCAGATCTTATCAGGCCTATGCCCCACAACTCTCTCCAATCAATCAATCAATCAATCAATCAATCAGGGGTTTGTTAAAGCGCGACTACTCACCCATAAGGGTCTCAAGGCGCTAGGGGTGGGTGCAGGTTCCATTCCATCAAGGAGGGGGTCTGTCAAAGAGCCAGGTTTTGAGGTTTCTTGCGAAGATGGGGAGCGATGTTGTCTGTCTGAGGTGGAGCGGAAGGACGTTCCATACTTTGGCCGCGAGGAAGGAGAAGGAGCGGCCTCCCGATCTGGTCTTTCTGGTGCGGGGGACCACAGCGTAGGAGTGCTGGGCTGATCGCAGGGTCCTTTGGGGTGCGTGGAATTTGAGTCGGCTGTTCAGGTATGCTGGTCCGGTGCCGTGGAGGGCCTTGTGTGCGTGGGTGAGCATCTTGAAGGTGATTCTCGCTTCGACGGGGAGCCAGTGGAGTGTGCGCAGGTGCAGGGAGATGTGGCAGTGTTTTGGCAGGTTGAGGACCAGTCTTGCGGCGGCGTTCTGGATGTTCTGTAGCTTGCGGGTGAGGTTTTTGTTTATTCCGGCGTAGAGTGCGTTGCCGTAGTCGAGTCTGCTGGTGACCAGGGCGTGAGTGACGGTCTTTCGGTGTTCGAGGGGATCCATTTGAAGGTCTTACGAAGGAGGCGGAGGGTGTGGAAGCAGGAAGATGAGACGGAGTTGATCTGGTGGTCCATTTTGAGCTCGGAGTCCAGGATGATTCCCAGGTTGCGTGCGTGGTCCGTGGGGGTTGGCGGGTTTCTGAGGGCGGGGGGCCACCAGGTGTCGCTCCAGGCGTCTGGGTTTGGGCCCATGATGAGTACTTCTGTTTTGTTGGTGTTTAGTTGTAGGCAGCTGTTTTTCATCCATTTGGCGACGGCTTCCATGCCTTCTCGAAAGTTGCGTCTGGCGGTGTTGGGCTCGTTGGATAGGGAGAGGATGAGTTGGGTGTCGTCTGCGTATGACACGATGTTGAGTCTGTAGGTTCTGACGATGGGGGCGAGTGGAGCCATGTAGACGTTGAAGAGCGTCGGGCTGAGGGAGGAGCCCTGGGGGACTCCGCAGGTGGTAGGTGTGGGGTCCGAGAGGAAAGGGGGAGTCTGACCCACTGCGTCCTGCCGGAGAGGAAGGAGCGGATCCAGTCGAGGGCCTTGTCCTGGATTCCTGCGTCGTAGAGTCTGCGTATTAGGGTGCGGTGGGAGACTGTGTCGAACGCCGCTGATAGGTCGAGGAGGATGAGGGCTACTGTTTCTCCTTTGTCCAATAGGGTGCGGATGTCGTCTGTTGCGGCGAGGAGGGCGGTTTCCGTACTGTGGTTTTTCTGAAGCCGGATTGGGAGGAGTCGAGGATGTTGTGTTCTTCAATGAATGTGGCGAGTTGGCTGTTGATGGCTTTCTCGATGACTTTCGCTGGGAACGGGAGCAGGGAGATGGGTCTGTAGTTTTTGAGGTCGGTGGGGTCCGCTGAGGGTTTCTTTAGGAGAGGGTTGACCTCAGCGTGTTTTCAGACGTCGGGGAACGAGGCGGTCGCCAGGGAGCGGTTGATGGTATGGCGGAGCATGGGTGCGATGGTGTCGGCGGCTCTGTTGAAGATGTGGTGGGGGCAGGGGTCCGTGGGGGCCCCTGAGTGGATTGACTTCATTGTCTTCAGTGTGTCTTCGGTGGTGAGGGATGTCCAGTCGTCAATCGCTGGTTTCCGGGTGTCGGGGGTGGTTGGTGAGGGTTCAGTGTGTTGGTTGTCTTTGTCGAAGTTGTCGTAGATGCTCTTGATTTTGTGGTGGAAAAAGGTGCTGAGTTTGTCGCAGAGGTCTTGTGAGGGAGGGATGTCGGTAGACTCGCTGGTGGGTTGGGCGAACTCCTTGATGATGCTGAAGAGTTCCTTGCTGTTGTGCGTGTGGGTGGAGATTCTGTCTTCAATCGCTTTTTTCCTCGTTTCTCTGATGAGTTGATGGTGGGCGTTGGTGGCGGCTCTGAAGTTGTTGTGGGCTTCTGTGGATTTGGTGTTCCTCCAGGCCTTTTCGAGGCGGCGGCATGTGCGTCTGGACTCTCGAAGTTCGGTGGTAAACCATCTGGCTTTTTTGGCGCGGGTATTGTTGTTTTTCTTGAGGGGGCTATGGTGTTGGTGCTGTCCGAGATCCATCTATGCAGGGTTCGGGCTGTGGTGTTGGGGTCGTCGTTTTCCCCGATGGTTGGGGTGGAGTTGTTGAGTGAGGAGGTGAGCTGGTCGTTGGTGATTTTGGTCCAGTTTCTTCTTGGGAGCAGGTGCTGGTGTCTGTGGATGGTGGGTGTTCTGAAGGTGAAGTGGACGCAACGATGGTCGGTCCATGGGAGTTAGGTGTTGTGGCTGAAGGTGATGGAGTTTCCTGTAGTGAAGAGGGGGTCGAGGGTGTGTCCTGCTGAGTGCATGGGCTCGGTCACGATCTGGCGGAGTCCAATGTTGTGGAGGTTGTCCAGGAGGGATGTGGTGTTGGGGTCCAGTTGGTTGTCGAGGTGGAAGTTGAGGTCTCCCAGCAGGGTGTAGTTGGTGGATGTGATTGCCTGCGGGGAGATAATGTCCGTGATGGAGTAGGCGAAGGGTCCGTGGGGTCCAGGGGGTCGGTAGATGAGGGTTCCTCGGAGGGTGGCAGTGGGGCTGGCCAGTATCTTGAAGTGAAGGTGTTCCATCAGTTCTGTGGGCTCGTCGGGGAGTGTGCTCAGGCGGAGGCTGGATTTGTGGACGATGGCGATTCCTCCTCCTGGGCGGGTGTGGCGGTCCTTCCTGGAGATCTTGTATCCTTAGGGGATGGCGATGGCGATGTCCGGTCCCGAGGTGGTGTTGGTCCAGGTTTCGGTGAAGAACGCTACGTCCGGGGTGGTGCTGTCGAGGAGGTCCCAGATTTCGGTGGCGTGTTTGTGGAGGGATCGGACGTTGAAGAGGATGCATTGCAGGGTCTTCGGTTCGGTTGTGTTCTTGTGGGCGTGTTGTGCTGGATCCATGTTCTTGGCGGTGCTGCAGGTGTGCCGGCAGCGGTGACAGCTGAAGGGTCCGTGGGTGTCGGCTGGTGATGCTAGCTTGCAGTTGTTGTTGCGGCCTGGGTTGAGTGCGTGGAGTGCTGCTGGGTCGTAGCGTTGGCGGGGCGGAGGTCCAGGGTTCCTGGCGCTGGTCGCGGCCGGGTCGCGGACGGGCACAGACGGGCTTGCCTTTGACGCGGCTTCGGCGCGCCAGCGGCTCGCCCGCTTCCCGCGGCCGCCATTAAGTAGGGGTCGGGGAGGGCTGGACAGCTGGGAGGCGGAAGTGGGAAGGGGAGCTGTATTGGGCCAGACGCGCTGGGGGGGTAGGGGCCGCGGGGGCAGCAGCGGCGGGGAAAGGTAAAGGGAGGAAATAAGGGATAAAGAAAAAGGGAAAATAAGCAGAAATAAGGCACAAAAGAGCAGAGATGCAGAAAAGTGCAGAAAGGTGAAAGCTAAAAGAGGGTAGAAAAACCAGTGAAAACGAGTGAAAGAGCAGAGCGAGAGGAAGGGAAAATGAGCAGAAATAAGGCACAAAAGAGCAGAGATGCAGAAAAGTGCAGAAAGGTGAAAGATAATAAAGGGTAGAAAAACGAGTGAAAACGAGTGAAAGAGCAGAGAGAGAGGAAGGAAACAGAGGTCCACTGGACCACCAGGGATGAGGCGCAGGGAAACCTGCGGGTGGAGGAGGGCCTCGATCACCAACACTCGAGAGTACTGGGGCAGGGGCAGGCCTCACTTAATGGTGGAGCTGCGAGGGTGGGAGAGCAATTTCACTGACAATGAGTCAGTGGTCTTGCTCGCCTGTCCCCGCAGCGGCCGCAATTAAGTAGGGGTCGGGGAGGGCTGGACAGCTGGGAGGCGGGAGCGGGGAGGGGAGCTGGATTGGGCCAGTCGCGCTGGGGGGGACGGGCCGCGGGGGCAGCAGCGGCGGGGAAAGGTAAAGGGAGGAAATAAGGGATAAAGAAAAAAGGTAAAATAAGCAGCGGCTTGTACTCAGTATGCCTCGAGGGCAGGGGCACTTAACCTGCGGCTGCCATTAGTAGAGAATCTTAAGACGGCGTTTGGAATATTGATTCAGTGCAGCTTCGCTTTTTCGCAAATGAGGGGAACAGGTCAATTTCGCGTCTTATCCCAAAAGAAGCACAGTACTCCATGAGTTCGGTCAGGAGTTCCATAGATTTTGAAAGTGTTCCTGAGCATGGCTCTGTTATGCAAAAGCACGTACTTTGTTTTCGAGGTGCTGATCTGGAGCTTCTTTGTATTTCAGCAAACCTCGAATCCACTGAGGTGTTTATGCTTGGAAGTTTCCGTGCAGGACAGAAGGACAGCGCCAACAGCAAATAACAAGATTGCCAATTATTGCCCACCACAAATTGGGGCATCAAGGTTCGAGGCATGCATAAAGTTATCAACATCATTGATGAAAGTATTAAATAAAGTTGTGGCCAGACTGCAACCCTGCCAGACCCAAACAATGATACCAAAGCTGGCAGTTGTTTTTCTTCTCAGGCCGTACCTGACCAATGACGAATTTCCTTCATAAACTAGTTTAATTGTTTAGTTTTTCCAGGCAGCCCAGTGAAGATAGATTCTGCCATAGCAGATATCAATCAGCACTGTCAAAGGTAGTTTTTAGTTGAATAAATATCAAATACAATCTTGAGGTTCTTCATACAGGTGTGTTTTAAGCCGATGTTATATAGACTCCGTGCTTGATCTAATGTGCCTTGACCTTTTCTAAAGCCTGCTTCTGAAGTAGTAATAATCTCATTGTCTATAACCCAGCTTTCCAGATAAGTAAGTTACAATTTGGCATAAATCTTGCCAATTGCTTCAAGCAAAGAAATTGGGCGGTAGTTTGCAGAGTCCTTTGTTATGGAGCGGTACAATAAGTGCTGTCCTCCAAGAGGCTGGAACCTTCTCCTGGAGCCAGATTGCACTGTAGGCCATCGTTAGTATAGGTCCCCTAACAAAATGTTCAAGTCGGTTGTATCAGCTGGGGCCCCCTGCGGTCCAGGAGCCTGCTTTACTTCCGATTGAGGATGGCTGTTCGAACCTCCCCTTCCGTAAATTCATTGCAAGACACAACATTCCTTGTCACTATGTCCGAAGGGTATGTTAAAACATTGGGCAAACAGGATTCATTAGGAGCCCATCCTGGCCTCACAAATTAAGATCAATTTCTGCAACAGGCAGAATAGTCATCGTTGACAAATAGTTTTCCCGAGAATCAGGTTAGAGGTTAGACTCTAGATTTCTAGGTCTCCAGTCCGAACCCCATCTGACCAATTCCCCAAAACGTTTGGTGTTCTTGCATCTCTACAAGTCCTTGAGGGCCTCCCATGCCTTTATATGCAAACAGTTTTTTTTATGTTTTGCAAGATGTTTATACTCCTGTCTGAGTATTTTCAGACGGACTTCCACATCTGGAACAAAATGTCTGAGTTTTAAAGCCATTGATAATGATTGCTCTCACTTATATCATTAGGCATCAAACTAATCGATCGGCAGAAAATTGGTGTTATTTGGAGGCTTATACAATGAAGTGGGTCATGGGGTGCTGAACAACCCCCGGTTTGAATTTACCAGATTTCCAAGTTATAAAATTACCTCTGGTTCACATACATCATGAAGTTCCAGAAATTATTTACATTGGAGTTGCCACTGGTGGAAAGCTATATGGTGACCTGGGTCTATAGTACTACTGCTACGCCAGACAATGGATTTCCTGTTTGTTGTTACATATAATTGACAATTTGTCAATGTTTGAGTTAAATCATGCTTGTCAGATGCTCTGTATGGAAGTTCAAAGCAAGCTATCAACGGATCGTGGTCACTTTTCATCCTTTGTTCTACAATACTGTCCTCAAACATCTGCCATGATTCCAGATTAATCTATAAGGCTCCTTCAGTTCCCAGAGCAGGCATATCTGAAGGCTTACATCCATTCAAAGGACGCAATTCATTGTTTAGCATGAAGGATAAAAATTGAGCTCCTCTCCGACTTATTCGTGGATAGGGAGGCCAGATAATCTGGAACTACTTACTGTCCATGGCGCTTCGGAGAGCGTCTAAATCTATCAATTTGACTTCTGGTATTAATGTCTGCACACATCAAAATGATGCGGCACTTCGCTCCAAATATGCTAGATCGCTGGTGTAGTGAGGGATCAAAACAGAGCGTACCAATGCATTTGTCCAACTCCTGGAGTTCAGAGTCAAAGACTGATGTTTAGCCAGGTAAGAAATAAACATTTGGTATATCTAGTTTCCACACTTCCTTGGAAATTGGAAGCAGCTCAGTATTATTGCTGATTTGAGAGAGTGCCTGATTAACCATGCACAACTGGTGGATACCCAGAGAGTTAGCCCTCTGCTTGGCCTCCCTTTTCTTTCTTTTATGGCTCCTATATGACGAAAAACTGTTCAGGTGGGTCTCATTCGTTGCCCAGGTCTCTGGAAAACAGCAGATAGATTGATATTTCACATATTCTATCCAGTCCTTATCCTCGAGTTTAGATTTCAGGCCTGCGACATTCCAATTTAAGGTTTTTATCTGGGCTCGGACGATAATACGGAGGCTAACGTCTGTTGACGGTAAATTGCAGCAGTGGGTGTATCTGGAGGGACTGAAGCTGGAGGCCTCACCCGGGCATTAGAAATATTTTCATGCTGCAGAGAGATCCTGGTGTCAAATCTTGATGCCTTGCCTGGTCTACGAATTGCCAGAGAGTGTAGTGGGTCCCAGATTGTTAAACAGAGGAAAAAGTAGATTATACTTACGTTCTTTTTGTGGTAGTGTGACTGGGCAGTTAGGCTTATCAGAGGGTAGTGCTAAGCATTTGCTGTACTCACAGAGGCAATAAATGAGACACACACTCAAAGAATAAATCTGAGACCAAATGAGAAAAAAATAACACTTCTTTATATATATTTTGTAAAACCAAGAACTTTGTTCATAGGTAAGTACTCTTTAAAATAACAGGTTTGAAGTAAACAGCTGTTTTATACGTTCAAACGTGATTAAAGCACTTTGCAGCAATGTTAAGCTATGGAGAAAACTTACACTGCATATGGTCACTTCACGACTTACGGGACCCTTCCCCAGGACTTGAGGTGAGTATGGGGCAAGGTCCAAGGCAGCACCAATAGCTCACCTCTGGAGGCACTGGGGCGTCTGGGTGCAGAGATGTGTTTTTCAGCATCAGGAGATTTTGATACTTTAAATCGGAATTGAAAGTCTTCCGTGTAATGTTAAGCTATGCAGGAAAAACACACGCAGCATACAGGTATTTAGCAGCAACGTACATGGCCAATCTTCTGGACTTAAGGTGAGTATGGGGCAAGGTCCAAGGCAGCACCAACAGTTCATTTCGAGGGGCTCTGGGGCATCCGGGTGCAGAGGTGCATTACAGCGTCGGGTGCCCCCTTCACTTCAATGGAGGATCGGTCTGGTCACAAAGGGGCTGGAGGCTTGGACTGGGGGACCAGTCGAGCTGAACCAGGAAAGGGGCTAAACTCCTGCAATGTCCAAGGACATGGGGGCATCTTCGGTTCTCTTTTCCAGGGCCCAGGAGCGACGGGTAAAGAGGTGTCCTTAGGCGTAGGGTTTTTGTCACTGGGAGTGGTCGCTGTTGAGGGGTTGGGGGGGGTCTGCAAAAGGGAAAAGTATGCGGCGTCAGGAAGTCCACAGTGGGCAAGCCCAAGGTGGGCATTGTCTCTGCGGGGCTGAGGGACCACGCTGGCACCGTTGGCCCACTTCAACTCAGGCTTGGAGCTACGGGTGCAGTGGTGCTTTCCAGTGTTGGGATTTTGGCACTCCGGAGTCCTCGCAGCGTTTCTTGGTTGCCTGCAGGATGCAGGGGAGCAGCTCCACTAAACCACAGGAGACTCTTGGTTCTTTTTTGATGGCAGGCAGCCCTCCCAGGCTGTTGGAGTCACAGATGCAGGCGAAGTCAACTTTGGCGCAGTTCTCGATGAGAGATGCAGACAGGCCAGCGGGGCTGGGGCCAAGTCAGCTGCTTCTTCTCCTCTTCTCTGTTTTCGCGGCTCTTCAGTCCTTCTTCTTAGGTCAGCAGAAATCTAAAGTTCAAGGTCCAGGGGTGACACCTAAATACTAAATTTAGGGGTGTTACTGGGGGGAGATAGGTAGTAGCCCATGGGCTACCTACTTTTAAGGTGTCTACACCCTCTATGTGACCACTTCTTTGGGGAGTGGGCACAACCCTGACCCTAATTGGCTAATTCCCTCTCAAACAAGATGGAGGAAACTGAAAAGTGGGGTCCACATCCCCTGCCCCACCTTAGGGGTGATGCTGGCTGAATGAGGGCCCACCTCGTAATCAAATTGATGTTCCCACCTGTCCTCCCGCCAAATGTGGAGCAGTACAGGGGGGTTGGCATCTTCCACTAACTGGAGATGCCTGTGTTGCATTTCAAAGGCGACATCGCCTTTGAAGCTTCCCTCCTTGGAATGTAATTTCGGCCTGGAGTAGGTGTGAAGCACCTCTGTCCAGAGTAGGCATCGTTCTTGGCCTCTGACAGCAAAGGCTCTCACCCCATGAAGTCAGAAACATGTCTAATGGTGGCAGGCTGGCTAAGGCTAGTCAGAGATCACACCAGTATTCAGTAGGTTTTCAGGGGACCCTCTAAGGTGCCCTCTGTGTGCATTTATTAATAAATACAACCCTGGCATCAGTGTGGATGTATTAAGACTGGATGTTTAGTACCACACATCCCTGGGTACAGCAAAGCCATCATGGGCGGTGGAACTCGTAATGGCGGGTTTCCAGCCCATGTAATCTATATAGCTTCCCTGTGCACTTACAATATCCAAGAGTGGACTTAGATATTGTAGGATCATATCTGCTCAGGCAGATATGACCACACATGTGATTTAGTGCACCCTGCTTTAGGGCAGTAAGGCCAGCAGTAGGGGTGACTTACCTATACCTCATGCAGTGTCTGTGGGCATGGTACACAGGGATGTGTGCCATGTCGACTCTTCAGTTTTTTCTGCACCAAGTGACAGTTTGCATGGCCTTGTTGGGGAGTCCCTAGAGTGGCATAATTTGTGCTGCAGCCCTAGTGGACCCTTGTCAGTCCCAACGCCCTAGGTAACAGGGGTACCATTTACTAGGGACTTACAGGGTTGCTGAAGTTGTGCCAATTGTGCTACAGTTTTAGGGAAATAACACTGGTACTGGAAACCTAGTTAGCAGGGACCTAGTACACCTCAGTCAAAGTTGCATCAAGAATCAGGCAAAAGGTGTGGGGGGTACTGCAACAAGAACCCAGTTTCCCACCCAGAGAGAACAGGATTCAAAGATTGACGGGTCAACATGCCCCAATTAGCTAGAGCAGTTCTTTTTTGACGGAATTAAGGGCCACATGTGCGTCGCATTTTCTTGGTCGCAAATCACCCGATTCGCAGAATCGGGCCACTTGTGACTGGTAAAAAGCCTTTTTCTATGCACCAAACAATATTTTGTGAGTTGGTGACCTATTACCAAATCGCAAAATAGGTTAGCAATTAGGTAGTAGGAAGAGGCGTGTTAAGGGCGTCCCTTCCTAATAGCAACTCGCAGTGTTATGTATGAATGATTTGCGACTGAAATGCGGTCCCAAAACATTAGCTTTTTACCACCAAATTCAATTTGGTGGTAACCCATTCACAAATGGGAAGGGGTCCCTAAAGGACCCCTTTCTCTTTGTGAATGTATGCGCCCACTGCCTACTTAAAAAATGAAAAGAAAACTTTACATTTTCTTTTTGAAACATATACCTTTTTCCTTTAAGGAAAATGGGCTGCATTTAAAAAAAAAAAAGAAAAGGTTGCTTTATTTAATAGCAAACACAGACATGGTGGTCTATTGTCTCCAGCACTGCACCATCCCTGTGTTTTTAGTGATTCCCAATAGGTCGCAAATTGCGACCTACCTCATGAATAATAATGAGGTAGGTCAATTGTGACCCACTGGGAATTGGAAACAGTGTAAAACACACTGATGTACATACCTGTTTGCGATTTCCTAATAGCGAATTGCAAAAATTTGCTATTATGAAATCGCAAACGGAAATGTTAGTACATGTGGCCCTTAGCCCGCAGTACAGTTGTTTGCCACCATGTTATGGTGGTTTCTCTTTTGTTGCTGGAATTCGGCTGAATAAAAACAACCCACAGTAACACAAGAGAGGACACTCTCTCTAATATTGGGAGAGAGTTTAGGGCTCCTAAAAGACTGCATCTATTCAAGATGTCATGCTGGCCCGTGGAACGATCAGTTGGTGTGAATAGAATCATGGTGGATTGAGCGATATTACTAGCCGCCTACATTTGGCCCAGTTCCTCGAGTGGGATGGTGTTGCATGGGCCCCCTCTTTGACTTAGCTGAGCCCTTCTATGCAGCTCATTGATGTACCCGGGTTGAATTTCATGCATAGGAGCAGCCGCCATAACAGAATGCTGAGGCTCATATATTTGCCCAATTGTAGGCCGATCTAATTGTGGGGTCCTAAGTATTACTGCTGTCGTCGTTTGATTTTGAAACTGACATCATTTTAGTCCGGAGACTGTTGGCTAGAGAAAGTCTGGATGGCTTTGTCAAAGATGCCCTCCAGTTCCGTATATATCGAACCATTCCCTGGGACTTTAGCTGCCAGTTCATTCCTGTTGTTGTTGGCCATATGAGTCTCCGAGGCTCGATCGGCCTCGACCTCACTATTGGTCGTTGGATGTTCACACCTTCTTTGGTCCAAATGAACAGGTGCAGTGTTGTCATGATCAAGGAAACGTGACAATAATTGTGTTCTAGGAGACTCAGTAAATGTTTTTACTGAATCCAACATATCGGACAGTGTTCTAAGGCCGATGGGAAATCTCTGAATGTGTGGGTTCCCCCTTACAAGGAATGGCAAACTTCAAGCTCAGAATTGCTGGTAGTGGCTTTTCGATGACAGTACCTTCAACCATCGACCACTGGACTTTTTCTGTGCGTTCTTTTACACTTTCAGGCCCTTGATCCAGCGCTTACAATAAAAATATTTTCTCCTACTATGTTTTTGGGTCATCCAGGTGCAATTATTTCTCTAACACACACACACTATATCCATATGACGGTGGGGCCCATAACACCGCATATACATTCACTTACTCCTTTATTTCCCTGGATTTTCCTCCGACATGAAACCTAGTAGAAAACGATTTGCTGGAAGGAGACGGGATACCTCTTTTATAAAGACACAATAATTCTCATTTGCTTTTAAGGTATTCCGCTCATTGGTCGATGGACCAACTAGTAGGAATCAGTTGATGGTGATTAAGACCAGCTCAATCACAATGAACTCTTTTACCAAAGCATTATTAATCATTATGCTAAAGAAAATCACTGAGTCATTTGTTTAAAGAATAATAAAGTTTATATAAAGTTTTGAATGCAGGAAATTCGAGACTAATTTATTATTCAGATCATTGCGTTTTATCATCAATATAAGAATAGTTGTAATTGCATGACACTTTTATTAGACCGAAAATGAAGTTATCATACTAAGGACTCTATAGATCAACCTATCTATCTCTCGGGAAATCCTAATAATTCTAATATAAATCTTGTCAAATGCTAGTTCTCCTAAAGCGGCATTTCATACTCAACTGGAAAAGGAAAATAACAGCAGCAGCATCAGCTCGTCAGCATCAGCAACCGCAAACTCTCCCATCTACAGCATCTAACTTCTTCAGCATCTCCCGCAGCATCCCGCAGCATTCTAACCCCCTCCCACCAAGAGTAGGTCTTCTTATACCCTAATTCTCCACTTTCTTCTGAATCTGTTTCAATCTTTTCGTTATTTCCTCTTATTTTGAAATTAATTATTTCGCTTTCAGCCACTTGTGGTTCTTTTCTTGTCTTCCTTCGTTCACCTACTTCTGTCCCTCCTCGAGGTTCTTCCGGTTTTGTGTTAGTTTCTCTATCTGCTTCTAAATTTCCCTGTTCTTGTGTTTGACTATCTGTCCCTACTGCTCCTCGGGTTTTTCCGATTTTTCTAACTTTTGGTCTGAAACTCTCCCTTTTTCATCTATTAATATTATTTTCGAAGGAATTTTACCACAACTTGTACTTGGTTGTTCACTGTCACTGTTTTCTGGCTCAGTTTCTTTTCTTATGCTTTCAAAATTCCACTTTGTCTTTGAAATTTCTTCTCCTTCTGAATGTTCTGTATCAGATTCTGAACTGGTATCAGATATTTCCAGATGTCGACTTACAGGTCGATCTTCAAATTCTGGAACTTCAGCTATTTCCTCTATTTCTTCTTCTTCTTCTATCGTTTCACTTGTAGTTGGGTCTCCCAGATGTCGACTTACAGGTCGATCTTCAAGTTCTGGCACCCTGTTTGTCTCCTCTTCTCTTTCTGATGCTGAACTGTTGTCTAATATTTCCAGATGTCGACTCACAGGTCGATCTTTAGGTTCTGGAACTCTGATGGTGTGGCTGGCATGTACCCAGTGTTTCACTCCTGCACACTTAACTGCGGTGGTCGTCACTAGGATCACTTGTCGTGGTTCGTCCCAGCGAGGAACCAAACAATTTCTTCTCCGGTGGACTTTTATTCGAACCCATTCTCCTGGATTCAAGTCGTGTGCTGGTTTTCTTTCAAGAGTGGTCGCATCCGGTCCAACCTGATGAAACACAGAACGCACCACATCAGCCAATCCTTTGCAATAATCCAGTACTAGATCATCAGTTATAGTCAGTAGCTTGTTGACAGGTACTTGGGCTTGTCTCATTGCTCGTCCCATGATTATTTCATGTGCACTGAGTCCAGTCTTCCTTTCCGGAATACTTCTGATTGTCATCAGAACCAATGGCAAAGCATCTGGCCATTTCAGTCCTGTAGCTTGACACATTTTTCCTAACCTGTTCTTGATTGTTCCATTTACTTGCTCTACTATTCCAGAAGCCTCTGGTCTGTATGCACAATGCAGTTTCTGTTTAATACTAAGGGCTTCACAAATCAGTTTAATTAAGGAAATGTGTTCCTCTATCTGTTTCAACCGTGACTGGAAAACCATACCTCGGAATGAATACTCGCAGCAAAAGTTTTGCTACTGTGATACTGTCATTCCTTCTTGTTGGATATGCTTCCACCCAACGGGAAAACAAACAGACGACCACTAAAACATACCTCAATCTGCTGCAAGGTGGCATTTCTATGAAATCCATCTGCATTCTGGTGAAAGGACCCCCTTCTCGTCCTATTCTTCCTAGACTCACTACTGTCTTCCTTCCTGGATTTAACTGTTGACAAATCAGACATCTTTGACAAAGACTCTCAGGTATGGCTCTGAATTTTGGATTGTACCATGTTTGTCTAAAAAGTCTGATCATTGAATCTCTCCCAATATGGGCTTGCCCATGGTACATCCGTGCCATGTCAGAAATCATGCTATCAGGCATAACTGGTCTCTCATCCCTGTAAACCCATACATCGGTTTCTTCATGTTTCCTACATCCTGCTTTTAGCCAAGTATCTTTTTCTTCATCTTCTGCAGCCTCTTGTAACTGTCTCACCTCATCCCATGTTTCAATTGAGTTAGTAAAAGCAATGGACAAGAAATATGCTCTCTCTCGCGGCATTTGTTTAAAGAAACC
Organism: Calotriton arnoldi; assembly: GCA_963921515.1. NCBI lineage: Eukaryota > Metazoa > Chordata > Amphibia > Caudata > Salamandridae > Calotriton > Calotriton arnoldi. The sequence continues at coordinate 52,204 of CAWUFW010016914.1, forward strand.
ACATTCTTTGCACAGTACTGTGCCATTTCGTCAGCATATTTGTTGCCAACAGTAATGTAGTCTTCCCCATTTTTATGTGCATTGCACTTCACTACAGCAATCTCTTTAGGCAGCTGTATCGCCTCAAGCAACTTTTTCACAAAATCTCCATTCCTTATGGGTGTCCCTGCAGACGTCAAGAAACCCCTTTGTGACCAAATCTGACCAAAATCATGCACGACCCCAAAGCCGTACTGGCTGTCAGTCATAATCGTAACCCGTACATTTCTTCCCAACTTACATGCTTGAATCAGAGCTACTAATTCTGCAACTTGGGCAGACCGTACACCTTTCAGATAAGATGCTTCCAATACAGTTGCTACTGTGCAAACTGCATATGCTGCGCTTAGAACTCCATCACTCGTTCTTAAACATGAGCCATCCACAAACAGAATGTAATCTGATTCTTTCAAAGGCTCATCTCGTATATCAGCTCTTGGTTTAGTACTGTATTCGAGCACATTCAGACAATCGTGATCTACTTCATCCATTTCAATCACATTCTCTTCATCTGGCAATGATGTTGAAGGATTTACATTCATACATCTGTCAATGGTCACATTATCTGCACTCAAGATTACCTTTTCATACCTAGTCAGCCGACTATGTGTCATGTATTGTGTTTTCGTTCTTGTCAAAAGAATTTCCACAGAATGGGGAACATACACTCTCAATGGATACCCCATCACTATGCCTTCACTCTGTTCCAGACTCACACAAGTAGCAGCAACCGCTTTCAAACATCCAGGCAACGCTTTTGCTACAGGGTCTAAAACAGCTGAAAAATATGCAATTGGTCTTTTCATAGTTCCATGTCTCTGTACCAAAACTGAAAATGCACATCCATCTCTTTCACTGCAAAACAGCTCAAAATCTTTCTCATAGTCAGGCATTCCTAATGCTGGAGCCTCACACAATTTCTTTTTCAGTTCTTTGAATGCTTTCATTTCTTCATCATTCATTTCAAAAGGATCTTTAACATCCTTCTTTGTCAGTTTCTGCAATGGTTTAGCAATTAGTGAAAAACCGCTTATCCATTGTCGACAATATCCAACCATTCCCAAAAACATTCTTACCTCTCTTTGTGTCATTGGAGCTCTCATTCCTTGAATCATTTTTATTCTCTCTGTCGTTACCTTTCGTACTCCTTCTCAATTTTATGCCCTAAATACTGGACTTCTTGTTTACAAAACTGCAATTTTGAAGGGGACACTTTATGTCCTCTTTTTGCTAAATGATTCAGCAAAGCAATCGTGTCATTAACACATGCTTCCTTTGTTTTTGATGCCACCAGTAGGTCATCAATATACTGAACCATTACTGACTTTTCTGGCATTCTTAAATCTTCCAATGATTTCTTTAGGATCTGATTAAAGATTGAGGGACTCTCTGTATACCCTTGAGGAATTCGGCACCATGCCAAAATACGCTCTCCAAACCTAAACGCAAATATTGGCTGGCTATCTGGATGTAATGGAATAGAGAAAAATGCATGACATAAATCAATCACAGTGTACCACTCTGCTTCGCGTGGAATCTGGTATAGAATCACGGCAGGGTTTGGTACTATTGGGCAACAAGGTACAACAATTTTGTTTACCTTTCTTAAATCCTGTTCGATTCTATATGTTCCATTTGGCTTTTTCAGTCCCATTATTGGCGAATTACATGGACTGCTCATGATTTCTTTTAGAATCCCTTGTTCAATCATTTTATTTATTACTGGCGTTATTCCTTCAATTATTTCTGGAGTCAATTTATACTGGGGCGTATTTGGGTAACTCGTTCCTTCTATTACTGAAATTTTTACGGGATCTACTCCTTTCATTAATCCTACATCTTCTCCTGTCAAGTCCCACACTTCTTCTTTTACTGTCCCTTTCAACTCAATTGGGATTTTCTCTGCATCAAATACAGGAAACAAATGATTTACTTCTGGTTCCAAATTTACCATTGTCATTTTGTACAGTACATCCTCATCTGGAGTTTGAAATGCAATTCCGTCTGGAGTACAATAAATTGTGCAGTTCATCTTACACAATAAATCGCGTCCTAAAAGGTTAACGGGACTACAATCACACACCACAAATCGGTGCATTTCATTAAATGGACCAATTCTTACCTTTACTAATCTAGTAAGAGGCGTTTCAATTTGCTGATTGGAAACTCCAACCACTTGTATATGTTCACCTGAGAGAGGAAGATTTGGAATTTCCACTGACCTAACAGTAGAACGGGTAGCTCCAGTGTCAACAAGGAAGGTTATATTTGCACCATTCACTTCTCCATCCACAAATGGACCTGACTGGTCTACCTCTAGAGTTGCGCCAAGCACGCACTCTCCCTCTCTTTCAGACACCGTCATGAGCTTTCATACGACTCATCCTCACTCTGTCGTAACCAATATTGTGAGATTTCAGCTGCACGTGACAACTGTTTTACCTGTTCTCCTCCGTAGAATCCTGTTTCTGCACTGTACTTCTGTTGATTAGCACTCTTGGGAAGTGGTGGTTGTGGCACCTGACCTTGTTGAGTAACTACCTCACTCTGCATCTGTGAATTTAATGTTTGATTTTCTACATTAGGTTTAGGAGGAAATTTACACTCGTTTCTCCAATGCCCTAGCTTTCCGCAATTGTGGCATGGCCACTTTTTCTTCGCCTCATCTATGCTCATTTGTCCTTTTCCTTTACCTATATTAGGTCGGGATTTAAACTGTCCTGTTTCACTGCTAGTATTATTCAATTGAGCTTCTTGCTTCTCTGCAACTTTCACCTGTGCCCACATGGCTTTTTCTTTCAATTTACGCTGTTTACTCTCAATTTCATCACTGCAATACTTAGCATATCTCAAAACATCATCCACTGTACTATTCTGCCACCCTATCAAATGCTGCTTAATCCTTTCACTTATCTCCGGTGTTAATCCATACACAAACCTATATACAAAATGACTCATGTCCTTCTCACTTAACGTCTCATAACCACTATACTGTTTGAAAACCAACAACAATCTCTCATAGTACGCATGCACTGATTCTTTGCTTTCCTGTGTTGTTCTGTCTATTTTCACCCAATCTGTTTCTTTTGGTGGAATTTTATTCTTCAAAAAGGTAACTACCTGATCATATTTCCGCATCACTTCTGGACCTGGCGCTCCTGTTTTGGCATCCCTTGGATATTCTACAGTTGGCCAATCAATTGTAATCTTACATTCCGTCCATAAATCAGCAGGCACTACTATGTCAAACAATCCATCTAGATCTATCCACAGCACTTTTGACACTTTAACAAATCTCTCCACTTGTCTGTACCATTCTACTGGTTTCTCTCTCAATTTTGGGAAGTCATTTGTAAATGACAGTATATCCTGTCTGGTCCACGGAACATGCACATAACTACCACCTGGTGTTTCTCTCATTGGGTACTCTCTGGTAACTGGTTCCTTATCTGTCATTGCAAAAGCCAAAGATGGTTTATCTGTTGTTTTCTCATTCCTCTTTGTCCATCTGTTTCTCCATCTATCCACATCACCCCACTTTCTCAATAAAACAATCAGCTCTTTTATCTGGGTCAGTCTTCCTGATGTGTTCAAATTTTCTATGTCTTTCTCACAAAAATCTACCCTGTACGGTTTCTGCAATGTCCTCACTTTCACAAATTCCACTCCTAGTTCACCTGCAATCTCTTCCAATTTGTCATGTAATTTTCTAGCTCTCCATGTAAGACTCTTACACAAAAACATAATCTCATCATCCTGATAATTCTTTAGTTTTTCCGTTCCAATTGTTCCCAAAATCAACTCTTCCATGTCTATTTTTAACCTAATTACATCTAATGGTTTTTCTTCTGGTTCTTTTGCTTTTAGTGCTTTCATCCATTCATTTAACTCTTCTGGAGTCGGACCTACAGGTGTACTATTTAATTCAATCCAATCACTGGTTCTTTCTGGTGTTCCTGATGCGGACTCTGTCACCATAGGTATTCTTCTAACCTCACTCTCATTTATCGTCAAATTTGTAGGTGGACTTGGTCTACACGTACTCGCCGAATTGTGTGCACCTTCCTTATTCAGTTCCATCCCTTCTCTTTTTCTTTGCACATGTGAATTCATGGGAATCACCAAAGAATGTTCATTTATTTTCTGATTTTCAAAAATTGGCATTACTGGACCTATCGTTACTGGTACAGTTACAGCTTCCATATTCTTTGTCAATTCTCTTATTTTCTCAGTCAATTCTTTTGTCGTTTTTGCTAGTTCAGTTGCATTGTCACTTTCTGTCTCATCATTTTGTGAAATTTTAAATGTTTCTTGTGACCTATTTATTTCATTTCTTCGTTCGGGTTTTTATTCCTCCCAGTTTCCATTTGCGGTGCATTAGGTGTCACCACTACAGAAGTCTGTTGGTATGGAGGTGGGTTTCTGTTTAAAATATCTTCCAGCAATTCGTCATCCGTTTCACTACCACCATACACATACTTTTCTACCACTACATGTTTCTTTTTCTCAGTACACTTCCTCTTTGCTTCTTCCTCAACCGCAAAAGCTGGAAACAAACCTCCTGCCATGTTAGTGTATCTCCAACGCTTTACTCTGTCCTCATGATTTATTCCCCACAACCTTCCTGGTATAAACTCATGATTCTTCAATCCTCTGGATCTCTCTCGTTCATACATCTCATCTTCCCATTCCGCTAAAGCTTCAAACTGTGTTGGTCTAGGTCTAGGTTCTAACATTACCATCTTTTCTCGCAAGTTCCGTAATACAGCTACATTAAATGAACCATTCTCCGGGAAAGCCAATGCTCCAGCATTTCTTTGTGTATTTTGTCCAATTTTCTAACCAAATGCATGTATGATATCCATATTTCAGCATCATATGTGAAGCTGGTGATTTCGGCGGAGGAATTATTTGTCCCTCTCTAGTCACTACCTTTTTGTCCTTCTTAAAGAAGTTCTTAACTTTCGACATCCAAGACGTTTTCTCTTTTCCATACTCATAGTACGACATGATTCACAACCTTTCTCTCCTACAACAATCGGTAAATCAACTCTGTTCCCTATGCGTTTATTTCAACCAATGCTAGCGCGACTCACACCAACACTCCAATCACAACGATTTCTGTCTACGGCGCACTGTCCAATCCCAGCGCGGCTTTTGTCTACGTCACTTTGCTCCTGTTCTCATGTGACTAGCGCACTGTCCAATCCCAGCGCGGCTATTGTCTACGTCACTTCTGCTCTTGACCCCTCCTTTACAAAATTTATCGGCAATTTCTTTTTCAACAATTCTTGTTAGTTACAACATTTTATCCACATTTCCATTGTCTGATTCGCTAAACCGAAAAGATAGCTTTGCTCATTCACACAAGAATTCTGTATTTTCCAGTAGGCAGCGCTTACCTCTACCCTACCACAGAACTTTCAGTTTTGTCGATAAAGTAGCACTTCCCTCTACCTTACCCTTCTTTCAAGCAAACGGTAAACCCGTTTCTCTGGGGATAAAACACATGTGGAGACTATACTGCTCCTGAGAATTAAGGCCAGAGTTTCACAAGAAAACCGATCACTATTTCACTTACACACCTTTTATACGCAAAATGTCCCTAAATAACACAACCTGTGTTATTACCAAATTGAACTCAGACAGTGTAAAATTCCATGCGACTTCTCTTGCCACACGTGTTTAACTTCCTACTTCCCGGAAGCGTGAAAACTTACATATAACATAACGCGACTCAACAAAAAGTGTTAGACATAAAACTTATCAATAATCTATAATCAAAAATCAATAATCACCAAACTAATCTATAGTAACCATAACTCTGCTACCAAGAAATCTGATCCAGCGCTTACAATAAAAATATTTTCTCCTATGTTTTTGGGTCATCCAGGTGCAATTATTTCTCTAACACACACACACTATATCCATATGACGGTGGGGCCCATAACACCGCATATACATTCACTTACTCATTTATTTCCCTGGATTTTCCTCCGACATGAAACCTAGGAGAAAACGATTTGCTGGAAGGAGACGGGATACCTCTTATATAAAGACACAATAATTCTCATTTGCTTTTAAGGTATTCCGCTCATTGGTCGATGGACCAACTAGTAGGAATCAGTTGATGGTGATTAAGACCAGCTCAATCACAATGAACTCTTTTACCAAAGCATTATTAATCATTATGCTAAAGAAAATCACTGAGTCATTTGTTTAAAGAATAATAAAGTTTATATAAAGTTTTGAATGCAGGAAATTCGAGACTAATTTATTATTCAGATCATTGCGTTTTATCATCAATATAAGAATAGTTGTAATTGCATGACACTTTTATTAGACCGAAAATGAAGTTATCATACTAAGGACTCTATAGATCAACCTATCTATCTCTCGGGGAAATCCTAATAATTCTAATATAAATCTTGTCAAATGCTAGTTCTCCTAAAGCGGCATTTCATACTCAACTGGAAAAGGAAAATAACAGCAGCAGCATCAGCTCGTCAGCATCAGCAACCGCAAACTCTCCCATCTACAGCATCTAACTTCTTCAGCATCTCCCGCAGCATCCCGCAGCATTCTAACCCCCTCCCACCAAGAGTAGGTCTTCTTATACCCTAATTCTAGCTTACAGCATAAAATGTTTCTTCTTACATGGCGCGATTCATTCTCATTGGTCCAAAACTCAGGTCCCTATACATTCTAATCAAACCTCCTGGTCTTAACTAGTTCCGTGAGGAATGTCCATGCAAGCATCGTTTCCCACAGTTCATGCACTTGCTCATCCGTTTCGATCAGTCCAAATTGTTTCTTTTTCTGCAACAAATTGTATAATAGAGTTCTTTCTATTGATTCAACCAGGCTTCTCACGCTTCTTGCTGATCATCTTGGCACACATCTGCTCAGAAGGGTCACAGCAGCCTTGACCATACTTTCATCTTAGCCTCTCGGCATCAGCACGTGATCATCCCTTTGCAACAGCCTCTCTCCTCTATCACATGGTCGCATCCGCTCCTGCGCACTCTAGTAACTCGCGGCCATTTTATATTACTACTCGGCAGGCCTAAGCGCACTATTTCTAAAGAAAACAAAATGTTATTAAAACAATGAAATATAAACCCTTTCGTTTCCCTCCCGTCTTTCTACGTACCCCAATTAGGTATTACCTAGCAGAAGCAACATATAAAGCTGTCCCTTACTTACCATCGCTTTATTTTGCAACCACACGTTTTATTCAAAGCACAAAAACATGCATTTTATTATCATTTCAGTACGCAAAATATTATGTTATATTAGAAACGTAAACAACTATTAGTTCATTACTTTGCACATTAAACTGCGTGTAATCCTTTCCCCAAACATACATTGTTGGTTATTTACTTGAACGAACATGTTTATTATTATTATACGAAAATATTAGGAGGTTAACATTTTTATATTTACCCTGCTCCATCTACTGTCTCCACTGTCAAACCCTCGGCTAGTGGCTGTTCACTACCTTTTTGAATGCTAGAGCTTTTTGATTGCTTCCTGCTTGCGGATTTCTAACGATTTTAATAGATGGTATTTGTGATATCTTCTTTTTACAGGCTCTAATGAGCAACTTGAAGTCTTAGATGTGTTGCAGTTTAAGGCTGAATCTCTCCATGGTTTATTGGTAATGCTTTGGTGGGTCACTAATGGGGCTTGTTGAGCAAGCACAGGAGGGTTTGATGGTGTGATCGTACAGGAGATACATCAGGCCTACATCAGGTAGATATAGTGTGCAGCGCAGGAGTAGTGACTGCGTTAGTTGTATGTGTGCCTGGGAAGGGTAAAGTACAAGGATTGAGCAGTACTGTGCGGTGCATGTGTGGTTAGTACGTGTGCTTGGGAGTATGTATGCCTGAGAGAAATATATTACATGAGCTATGTAGTGCGGTGCAGTGCATGTGTGGATAAAGCATGTGCTGAGCGTATGTGTGCGTGGAGTACCATACACGAAGGGTGAAGTGTTGTGCATTGCGCGTACAGTGTGTGTGTGTGCTGGCTGTGCATGTGTTTTGAAATAACACACACTAGTTAAATATGGAAAAGCTTCATTGCTGAACAATGCACGCAGACTGAGTCTGTGTGCTGAATGCATGTCTGCATGTAACAGTACAATGCATGGAGGAACAGTGCTGGGCCGAGAATGTGCTGTGGATGTACACTGAGTGAGTGTGTCTGCAATGGTACATTCCATGGAGGACCCTGAGTTTCATTTTGGGAAGGCCGGGACCGCATGGTGAAGACATGAGGAGGAGAGGAATCCCCCTGACAGAATTGTGTATTGCTGCCTTCCTGTGAGCTGGGTGGGGACACACTGGAGGGAAAAGGGAGAGACTCCATTCACATTCAAAGAGACTGCTCTCTACTTCAGCAATTGATCACAAGATGGGGCCTTGACACATTTCAGGAAGGGAGATGGGGCTGTAAAGGTAATACTAAAGAGTAGGGCTGGAGGCCTGTGATTAACCCTTTGATACACATAACACTGGCCGACATCCAGGTGTAAACTCTGGTCACTCCCATGAATTATGTTGTGTACAATTAGCTACGCAGTTGTGCCTTCTGTGACAGACCTCTTTGATGAAGGAAGATGAAAAGGAGAAGTCCCCACTTCCAAATGAAGCAGAACCCCAACAAAAACCCTTCAAAGACCCAGACCCTAAATTACATTTAGGTTCTGGAAAAGGACTATACGAAGGGGAGGTTGAGTCCCCCAAAATTTGCCATCTGCCAAGCAGCCAGACAGGCTTTGTGAGAAGGGGAAGCTCTACAAGTCTTGTGCATGTGAACAAGACTGGGGACCAAGGCCTGGAAGTCTGCCTGCTGAGTGAGGGGACATCACCCAGGGAAACCAAGACCACCTGCCCTGAAGCCTGGAACACCAGTGTCTGCCTGCTTGTCAAGACCAGTGTGCCCTGTGAGGAAAAGGAGGGCGTTGGAGGGACGAGGTCCAGTGGAGAGCCCTACCGCGAGGACTCCCTGTGTGAGGTGTGAGGATTTGGCTGTGAACTAATCAGACCTTAGCCCGTGTGCAAGACTGTTTTGGCGACCTGCATGTGCCTGGAGAGGGCCACTGTAGACTGTGCCAAGTATTGAGTGCTGTGTACAAGGTAGCAAACCCACACGGCCTCGTGGCGGTGATCTCGTATGCCAGAGGAGGCCACCGGTGAATTTGTGTGACCAGTGTGCCAGGACTCGTGAACGTCTGAACGGCGACCCCATATACCAGGAGGGGCTGCCGTGGTGTGGGCGATTGCACCTGAGGAGTCCGCGTTGTGTCCAGAAGGTACCATGGCAACCCGTGTACCAGGAGGTGCTGCTTGGGACTAAGTAATCAAAAACTTCGGGCCGGGGACTGAAGTGAGTCTGTGACCGGCGGGTCTAGCTGCACCGAAGGATCTGCCCTGACTGGCCCCCATGGACCAGGAGGACGTCAAAGAGGATGACGCGCCTTTGCGGAACTCTAATTGTGAACCGAAGGACTGAATTTATCTTGTTGGGTAGAACCTGACTTACCGCATCATTATGAGCTGGAAGCTGCTTCGATCACTAGGTAAAGCGGCCGCGCCACTCTGGAGAGTGTGCCTGCACCTGCCCGACGCTGCCGCTTGTACTGCGAGTACCTTGACTTCTCCGAGTAGGATCTGATATCCCGAGTGCCCGTGCAGAAGGCACCCACTGTTATCCCAAATGCATGTGAAGTGCATGAGCTGGTAAGACTTGAACCAGGGCCTTTGGTGCCCCAGGGTATTCACTGCTGAAGGTGCTGCGGCACCATAGACACTTTTGACTGAAATCCTGAAGAGTCAAAAGGGAACTCTTGAGTACAGCCTACTAGTTTGCATTCTCTGATGCGGCCAGCAGTGAATGGAAAATAACCCTGGACACATTACACGAAGGAGGGATTCACCTGATGACTACTAGAGCCCCAACTTCATGGGGGAGTGTGTTATTGCATTTAAAGTCACATCCCTTGGCATATTTAGAGTCAGAAATAAAATACTACTACTTCTTATAAAAGCAAGTATTTGGCTGGACATTGATTTATTATTCATACTATTTGTACTTTGACTTATGAGTCATGTTCACTGACCTGTATCTACATCTGTCCCTCTGAGGGAGCCCTGACTGCTCTACTACAGCTACCACTGAGAGTAAAGTGTGCAGAATAGGTACTTAGCCAAGTTGTTCAGGATCCATAGTAGGTCGAGCCCCAGGACATCAGGACTTAAAGGCCTCAACCACCACGGTTGGTCCCAATAACCCCTGCGTGCCCCGTGGCCCTCCCAAAGGGGTTCTGACAACAGGTATTCTACTGCACATTCTACCCCAATGATTTTCTGTTTGCAATTGACCAGAATGGAATTAATAACTTTAGTGACCTCTGTGAGCTTCGAGACAATGGCAGAGCAGTTCATATTCTCGGATGAGAAGTTGTGTTTGAGCCATTCCTTTACTGCGCTCTCTATAGCGTACATTTGTGAGTCAATACTTGCAGTATTTAGGGACATATCACTAAGAAGTTTGATTCGATCATGCAGCTTCAGGGTGTGAGATGCTAGGTTGTTTGCCATAAGATCCAACATACTGCACATAGTGCGCATAATGGCAAGAATCAGTTGTGCCAGGAGAAAATTTGGCATTAGTAGGCCAAAATGATAAATTTACTGGAGTTGCTGTTTTTAGCGTGCTGGTTTAGCAGATATTGTCCAATCCATATGGCCTACAATAAGTATCCGCCAAGCCGAGGATCTCCTAGTCCAGTTCAAAGGAGTCTCACTCTCCCCCCTGGAGGCATTGGCAACTGATCTAAGAAGTGAGGGAAATCAATTGTACGGGGGATGGTGAGCCCTTTCTGGTGTTGCCAGGAGACTAGAAACCACTGGGTCAGCTGGCAGTTAGTTGCCCTTGAGCTCGTCCTCCTGGTCCTTGTGAATTACTTCAATTGTAGTTATTAGATTTGTAGCTGAAATAAAGTTGGAAGCCTGAACATCTCTGTCGGTACAAGGATTGGTCTAGCAGATAAGATCCTGTTCGCAATACATTGGGCCAATAAGGTCAGAAATCTGTCTTCCTGCGCCTGAGACAGCCTCCGGAATTTGCTTACCCTTTGTGAGATCTATTGTTGAAACTTGTAAGTTAAAAAGGTAATTCCTTTGGTGGTTTTCTTTTATGAGAATGAAACACAAGCGTCTTCTGGCTGCTATCCTGTGATCACATTACTTGCAAAATAGTTGGTGATTCTGTTTACTGAAGAGTGGATTGACAAAGAATAAGTTAATACTTGTTGGTGCTCACCTGAAGATTGTCTTGGATTACTGCCATCCTGAGGGTCAACTTTCTCCCACAAAGCATTACCCTGATCTAGCACAAGGGGAGAAGAAGAGTCACTTGTTGGATGAATGGAAGAACGACATTATGGAGTGACATTTGGCCAGTTCCCTTTTCTTGATCTTCTTGGAGATACCGTATCAATTGCAACCACAGATACAAACCTCTTTGGCGTGCAAACATGGTGGTGACTCCTGCCGCATCACCTATTATTTGCCTCTGATGATTTACTAAGCTCTCCTTGGAATCACAATTGCTTTGAAAAATCTCCTCAACGGGCAAACTGATGCCTGGTGGTTCAAAATTGATGTTTTGTAGCTTGGTGTTTTTTCTGGTATTCCTCATGATCCCAAATAATTAAACCAAGCTGCTGCCGGGACCGCCTTATCTGGTAAGGTGGATTCCCTAGCCCCCCAATTTAGCAATTGACAGTAATTGCCTCTCAGGGCCAGCCCTGGGCAAGATTATCAAATAGCGGCTCAAGGGTGTTTCAAGAGTATATCTCAGGCGGTAGCTCTTTTCAGAAAGATGCACGGTGACAATGTCAAAGATAATGTAGGGGGGACTGGAGGTTTCACCACCCAGGGGCACGAGCACAAGCGATAATTTGACAGGCTGGCAGGAGTGTTAGATTCTCCTGATAAACGGCAGGCAGATACTGGCTCCCTGGGGCCGTATTATAGAAAAGTGCCTCGAGGGTGCAACGGACATGTGCGCCGTCTTTGTGCACCTCTGGGGCACTTTTGTATTACAGAAGGGGCCGCAGACTCTTCTGTGGACCCTTCTGTATTACAGATAATGCTGGCACACATGTAGCACCAGCAATGAGGAAACCCAAAGGCCGTACAGTACCACGAGGCGAAACTCTACATTGCCAAACACTATAAGATTCAGCAAAAAGACGGTCCAAGTTGAAAGTTCGGTCCCTGTCCCATTAAAGATTTGGAGGTCGCCAGAGTTGTTCCAGAGGTCGGATTTCATCTCGCTCCAAGCGCTCGAATAAGTTTAAGAAGAAACACAAGAAATGTACGCGTGACTCTGCCCCTTCCTGCCACTCACACTTCCCTGATAAGACGTTTGGGTGGCACCACACACTTCACTCTCGCCCCTAAAGTCATTTGACCTTAGAGACGACCCCACATCTTGTTCCAACACAACACGAGTTTTTGCGGCAGTCCACCACTTGTAAGCAGATGGAGGAGTTCCATGTGGCCATACTCTGGCTCATTGATCCACTGTCGTCTCCCTCAGGTGCACCTGCGTGCCCCACGGAGCTAAGAGGCTCTCCACCTGGGTTACCACTGGCCGGTTTGCCCTCGGAGCCAGCTGGGCCCTTTGAATCCATAACAGGCTTATGGCGTCTCCCATCTCGACTCCGCCTTTGACGCCACAGTCGACGCCGGTTCCTGGCACCTCAATGCCTATGCCAACTCCATCAGCGCCAGAAGACAGTGTCTCAATTGTCCTCTATGATGTCGAGTAGGCGCTGGTTCGACCTCAATCAAAGTCATGCCTGGCCGTTTGAGATTTGGTATGATGACTTTGACACCTCCCATAATGCCAGTCTCCTCTCTCCCACTTGGGCCTGCCACTGAGGAGAGTACTTCTTATGACATGGTTATGAGAAAGGTGACCAAAGTCCTTGACCTGCAGCCCCCCACCATGGAGGTGCAGAACACTGGTACTTACAGCAGTTCTTCATCCAGGGCAGACATCTAGAAGCCCCTTTTACCATTTAACAATGTCTTTTTGGATATCTTTTTTGGGGGAAGGGGACAATCTTGCCCTAGCCCTCTTCCTCCCTTACCCCACATTCCCCCCAAACCCGCCTCCCTGTCCAACCACCAAATTGCACAATGCCACCGCCCTGCCATCTGCGATCCTGCATTTTTGTCTCAGCGCCCCTCCCCGGAAAGCTTGGTGGTGCAGCCACCTACAAGCAAAATTAACCCCAACAAATTCCCAACTACTACCCCCGATAGGAAGTCCAAACAGGTAGAGATGTTCAGGAAATTGTTTCATCCACTGGCTTGGGGCCTAGGGCTTGGGGCTCAGGTCAGTAAACACCAGCTGCCTGCTGGGTCACCATCCCCATGCACTTTGGGATTTGGTAGCTCAAGTCCTCCCAAGTGTCCTTGAAGATCTCCTATTGATCCTCATCCAGGAAGGTCATGTCACAGCCAAGTACACAATTCATTGTGGCCTAGACACAATCGATTCAACTGGGTGGGCCATTGGCATCAATGACGCCATTCGCCGCCTTGCTTGGTTGCAGTCCACCGTCTGTTTGGATGATTCCCAGTTGTCCCACAATGACATGCCTTTTGATGGGACTCACCTGTTTAGGGATAAAGCAGACTCTGCTCTCGGGCGGTTCAAGGGGAGCAGGGCCAGGGCACTCTCCCTAGGCTTTTCTGTGTCACCTCACCACCCACATCAGCCCTACCGCTCCTTTTGCAGCTTGGGCAAAGGTACCCCATACCCCCAGCCAATACAACCCCCTCAATGCGCCCAGCAATTTTGCGGTTGAGGCTGTGGTGCCCACTGCCCCCTGCCCCCTGTGATCAAGGTCAATGGGCCACCCAGTTCACTGCCCCCGCAGCACCACCTCTAAATCCCCTTTAGCGGGCCCTAAATGGAGCACCACCACCCAGTGACAGGCGGGTCCTGAAAATCATTTGAAAGGGCTGAGCCCTACCCTTTCTTGTCCTGCTTCTGCACCTTCCACCATCCCCCCAGTGACTGACGGAGTACCATCTATCTGTTTTTCAGCCGGAAGTGCAAGCCCTTTTGGCCAAAGGGGCTATCGAGAGAGTGCACACATCAGAAGTAGGAAGTGATTGTTATTCCCACTACTTTTTGGTGCCCAAGAAAGGAGGTCATCGGCCTATGATATATCTGTGCCCCCTCAACGCCTTCCTCCAGAAGGACAAATTCAGAATGCTCAACCTGACCCAGGTCTTGCCTGCCCTCAACCCTGGAGACTGGATGGTAGCATTGAACCTGCAAGGCACCTATTTCCATATTCATGTCCTGTCGGCGCTGCCTGTGGTTCATGGTGGAAGAGAAGAATTTTCAGTTTGCTGTCCTCTTCTTTGGTGGTCTCACCAGCGCCCCTCAGGTAATCACGAAAGTGATGGCTGTGCTAGCAGCACTGCTTCGGCAGTCAGGGGTGACAGTCTTCCCCCTACCTCGACGACTGGCTGTTTAAGGGCTCCCCAGGCAGTCATCAATCAGATGCCCCACTTCATTTGAGCCATTCTGTACAACATTCAGTTTCATGTGTTTCCCCGATAAAGTCCAGGACATTCAGGCTATGATTTTGATCTTCCATCCTCAGTCCTGGATTTCAGTGAGGTTGATTCTGAGGCTGTTGGAACTGATGGCCCCCTGCAGCAAGCTGGCCCAGCACACCAGGTGGCCCATGGGGGCACTGCAGTGGGATCTGAAGTCTCAGTGAGCCTGAAGTCAAGGGGACCTATGCAACCACATTCAGATTTTGGAGAAGTCAGAGGAAGACTTGCAGTGGTGGTTACTGGACCATGATTGAGTCAGCAGGAAACCCCTCACCTTTCCCCACTGACAGTGGTGACTAGTGCATCGCTTCTGGGTCGGGGTGGCCATCTGGGAAAGTGGGAGATCAGAGGCCTCTGGTCTCCAGCGGAGTTCCAGCTCCATATCAACCTTCTTGAGCTGAGGGGCATCCTCTTGGCATTGAAAGCCTTCCTTCCGTCCATCAAGGGGAGGCTGGTCCAGGTGCTCACAGACAACACCACTGCCATGTGGCACTGCAACAAATAGGGAGGAGGCAGGGGGCGTGGCCAAGAAGCCGGGAGCGGTGTGGGAGGCGTCAGGGGCACGCCTGCCTGAAAGACCAAGGTATACTGTGACCCCAGACCTGGGCACACGCGTCGGGGATGGTTGCTGATCCCTGGCCGGGCGAGCCGAGAGGTGTGGAGCCACGGAGCCGGGCCTCGTGGGCGGCCGCGGCCCTTTGGAGTGACGCAATTGCAGCCGTGTGGGGAGTCTGGATCCGGGGGCGGGCGAGGCTTGGCCCGCTCTCCCGGCATCAAACAGTGAGTGTTCTGCTGCCCCGGGTGCCGGGAGGACGAGGACTGGGAGCCTGAGATTGCCGTGCTGGACTTTGGGCTGGGGCGGGCCCCGGCTCCCCCTGTCCTGTAACGGGCTGCGTGGGCGGTTTTGCGACCTGGTCCTGGGGCTGAGCGGTTGGTGCAAGAACTGAAGTGGAGGCCCCCCCATAAACTTGCCCGCTCTGGACGTTTGCTTGGGGATTGCGGACCCCCGGGCTACCGGGAGACCCAATGAGCGTCCCGCCGGGCAGTCACACGTGGCGCTGCGGCGCCTACCCCTGATCCTGGTGGTCAGACCGAGAGGGGTCCGCCTATGAATGCTGCTGCGGCTGGGGACCGAGACTGGGACTCCTGGAGCCTCCCATTACAAAAGGAGTGGCCTGCAGGGGGCCAGGGCACAAGTCGGCGCGCCTTCTGCGGTCCGGAGGAAGTGGACCGGCCTGTCCCTGTGGGCCACACGCGGGCCCTGACACAGGCAGAGTTGCCCTGAGGGAGGTGCGGAGAACGCGTGCGGATGCCGGATTTGCCGCTGGAGGTCCGGGGGGGCCCAAATTGCTGCCCCTGCTGATCTCTGAGCCGGGCGACGAACCAGTGAAGGCCTGCTCGGTGGCAACGGACATGATTGCTGTGGTGCTGGGCTATAGCTGCTGCAGGTGGTGTTTCTCTTAGGGGATGAGGGCATGTGACAGCAGCCTTCTACGGTCTGGGGAGAAAAGGACCAGCCCATCCCCGAGAGTCCAGTTTGCTGTCCCTGGTTCTGGGTACGGCCTTAAGGGATCGCCCAACAAACGTGAGGAGGTGCGAGGGCGATTTTTAAAGTAGATGCACCGCGCACGGCGGTGCTGTACGGCAACAGAGGAGGGAGCCAGTGTTGAAGCGACCGACACCCTGGGGAGATTATACTCTTGACCAGTGAAAGGCCATGTCGACCCACCGTTCCACTAAGAAAGACATGTCGGTAAAGGACATGTTCACTAAGACCTTTACAAAATGATCAGAGGCAGCCCCGGAGCGGGCGATCCGGAGACGACTGGAGTGGTGGCCAAGGGCAATGGGTCCGGGGGGGGATGACTCCCCCATTACTAAATCATTCCTTGAGCTGCTATTTGAGTCCCTTCGCAGTGATTTTGCCGAACTTAAGCAGGATATAGCCGCCAACGTCGAGGAGCTGGATCAGAGGGTGACCTCCCTGGAGCAGATTCAAGAGGCCAGAGAGGAGGAGGTGGAGAGTCACTCCCAAGAATTGCTGAGGTTGTGCGACCAGAATACGGAGCTCCAGTATCAGCTGGAAGACAGATCTCGGCGCTCTAATATTCGTATTAAGGGAGTTCCTCAACAGGCAGTCACGGGCAACCTGGAGGACTTTGTGGTCCGCATCTTCAAGCACGTCGTTCCATCGCTGCAGGACCAGGATATCATCCTTCACCACACTCATCGTGCGGGAAGACTAGCTTCCGGCCTGGCCAAACCACAAGATATACTCACTTGTCTCCACTACTACCGACAGAAGGAGGCCATAATGATGGGCGCACGAGATTTGAAAGATATTGAATTTGAGGGCTTCCAGGTTTGGCTGTATCCAGATGTTTCCGCAATCACACTCCAGAGACGCAGATCCCTCAAACCCCTCAGGGACTTTCTGCAGCTTCAGAAGATCAGGTACAAATGGTGTCACCCCTTCCGCCTCCAATTTGTCTGGTGCGATGAGGTCCGAGTGATCCGTACCTTGGACGAGGCTGCTAACCTGCCTGACATCCCGAAGCTTGGTGACGCGGGACCGGCTGGATCGCCAGTGCGAGGTTTGGAGAGGGCAGGACAGGGCTCCCGTCGCTCAACTAGACGTGTGAAGATCGTAAGTAAACCTACGGAAGAAGATATTAGAGAGGAACGCTCGAGGCTGCTCCATCACCTTCAGCGGAAAGAAAGCTGAGGCGTATCTCGCCGGGATCCAGCAGCTGAGGCTCCTGTTTGGCTGGCATGTAGGCCTCCCTTGCCGAGCAAGGAGCGTTGTATCCGGCAGAGCTCCAACTTGCCGGATGCTCGTTGGTGACTGCGTTCGCCTGTGACATGGACCTACTTCATTATGACTCTTCAAGTGCCCCCCGGGGGGTGAAGTTCATTGTGTTGACATTGTTGTTTCTTCTCGATCTCTAGCTTTTCTTGCCCCAGTTTCTTTGTTCCAGGAGGTTTTTCCCCAGCCAAGATCCTTATGGCGGGTGGTTTGACGTAGGTGGGAGACTACAGCATGCATACAAGCTTCCTCGAATATTTCCTCATGGTGGTATTCCTGATTAGTCTCAACGTTCGAGGCCTTAATGCCCCGGCCAAGCGGCTAACTGTCCTGGCTATGCTTAGGAACTCGAAACGCGATATTGGCCTATTACAGGAGACCCACCTCCTCCAAGAAGACTGGCGGAGACTGCGTTCCCACTGGTTCGACAGGCAATATTGCTCCTCAGGGGCCACCAAAAAGGGGGGGGTGGCTATCTTTGCAGGAAGGGTGGAGCTGGTACTCATGGAATTCCCTGGTAGGATGTTGGCGTTACATGTCACTTTTCAGGGGGTCAGACTCACAGTAGCTACCACTTATGCCCCAAGCGAGCAGCAGAAAGCTTTTTTTCGGGACAAAATGTGCCTGCTGCTTCCCTCTCTCGATAGGGATATAGTCGTGGGTGGGGACTTCAACATAGCTATGGACGCCCAACTGGATAGATCTGCCCCGAGGACAGGACAGGATGGGGACTGACAAAGGGTACCCAACAGTGGTTGGGTGAGGCAGGCTTCACAGATATCTGGAGACACATGCATCCTGGAGAAATAGATTACACTTTCTTTTCTGCATCACATCAGACGTATGCGCGCATAGACTACTTTCTCACTACATCCCAGATCACTCGGGACACACTATCGTCGGAAATTTTGGCAGCCCCACTCTCGGATCACTCTCCCTTAACTCTGCGATTTAAGTATGGGGGTCAGACGCCCACCCCCCTCCGTGGGCGACTAAACACTAAACTTATGAATTATGACAAAGTAAGGGCGGATACACTAACGGCACTCCGCTCCTTCCTGGAAACCAATGATGTCCCCGAGACGCCCATACATATTCTTTGGGAAACGCTGAAGGTGGTTTTGCGAGGACACTTTCTAGGTATATCTGCCGGTTTCAATAAAGAGCGAAGGGTGAAGAGAAAAAACCTGGAAGCACAGATCAATGACATGGATTCGGCACATGTCAGTACAGGTCCAGTGGCAATCCGCCGCCAGTTGAAAACGACGAGGGAACAGCTGCGGGCGCTAGATATGGGATGTGCTGAGTATACCCTTTTTAGAATATGTCAGACTTATTTTGCAGGGGGAAATAAGGCAGGGCGCATGTTGGCCCACCGCCTTCGAGCACAGGCGTCGGATCGGAGGGTCCCCGAGGTGCGGTCTGCTGATGGCTCCCTTTGTTCCTCAGACGCGGAGGTGGCTAACGCCTTCCGAGATTTCTATCAGACGCTCTACCAGGCGGAGCAGCTCCGCGATGTATACATTGCGGCGTATCTAGCCCCGGTGCCCCCACCTGTGGAGACAAGGTCCACCTTCGAAGCATTGGAAAAGGACATAAGCACACAGGAGGTCCTCCTAGCAGTTCAGAAACTAAAGTCTAACAAGGCCCCAGGTCCCGATGGTTATGGCACAGAGTTTTATAAACTCTTTGGGGTACAGTTATCTCCTATCTTGGCACGGGTGTACAATTCATTGAAGGAGGGGGAGGTGCCGCCGGAATTGATGCTTCAGGCCACGATCATAGTGATCCTGAAACCAGGGAAAGATCCTAGGGAATGCACTAATTATCGCCCAATTTTGCTATTGAATGTTGGCGCAAAAATCTTCACCAGCATCCTGGCGCGCAGTTTGGCACACTATATGCAGGGACTGGTGGATTCTGATGAGGCCGGCTTTGTTCAGGAAAGAGGCTGTAGCGACAACACCAAAAGATTGTGCCATCTACTGGACAAAATCCAGCACTGGCATTGACTATAGATGCTGAGAAAGCATTTGACCGAGTGCACTCGCCTTACCTACACCGAGTGCTGGAGAGATTCGGATTTGGGCCCAGGCTTCGGGGCTGGATCCATTCCTGCTACTCTGCCCCCCAAGCAAATGTACAAGTTAATGGTATTAAGTCATCTGCCATCCCTATTACGAGAGGGACAAGATAGGGATGCCCTCTGTCGCCACGACTTTTTGCGCTCTATATGGAGCCATTCGCTGAAAGAGTAAGGCTTAATCGACTCATCTCTGGGGTCGGAATGGGAGGCAGGGAACATAAGATAATGTTATATGCTGATGATGTGCTTCTTACCCTCACGGACCCCGACACTTCGCTAAATGCAGTTTCTGCTGAGATGGATGAGTTCCGTGCGGCCTCCGGCTTCAAGATCAACCCCCAGAAGTCCCTGCTCCTAGGCCTAACCATCCCAGACATAGAGCACACTCGACTGCAGGGCATATACCCATAGCAATGGGCAGAAGATAGCATACAGTACCTCGGTCTCCGCGTGCACTCCACAACTACAGCCACTGCTGCTTATAACTATAGGGCCGTCCTAACACTTGCAAGGCATGACCTCGCCAAATGGAAGACGCACAAGCTTTCATGGCTGGGCCGCCTTGCAGCAATCAAGATGACACACTTGCCTAAGCTTCTTTACACCATGCAAACACTGCCCCTCCAGCCCCCTCCACGGGTCTTAGATAGGATACAATCCCCCCTGTGGGACTTCATTTGGGAAGGCAAGTATGCACGTATATCTAAGGCCTGCGCCTACCTCCCCCTGGCTGCTGGCAGCTTGGGCGTTCCGAACCTGCGGTGTTACTATCAGGCGGCACAGCTCCACTACATGGTGGAATGGTCCCGTCCACTCACTGAAAAGCATTGGCTCTTCATCGACCAGGCCATCGCAGCCAGCTACATTTGGAAGATACCCTGGTTGCCGAAAACACACAGACCCATGGGCGTGTATGTCTTCCAGTCACGCGGGCCACAGTGGGGGTGTGGGATAAAGTACAGCAACGACATGGGCTTTCTACTCCAATATTGCCACAAACTCCCTTGATTGGCAACCCAGATTTCCCACCAGCACTCACAGAGGCAGCGTTCAAGTGCTGGCAGGAAGCCAACTGTAAGCGTATAGGAGACATGTTTGACGCCGACTGGCTTATGGATTTCCGTACTTTGCAAGCTCACTTTAACCTACCACACTCGACACAGTGGCAATACCTCATGGTGGCGCACTGGGTTTCTCAGCCCTGGATCCGCCCGCATGCCAGTAGACCTTTGAAGGCGTTCGAGAAGTGGACGCTCACCAGATCCTCGGATGCCAAGCTTCTCTCGGACATATATGCCTTCTTAGTAAAACTGATCCGCCCTTTAGACTCGCCGGCCGGCGCCCGCTGGGAGAGAGAATGCAAGCTTACTTTTACGGATAAGGAGTGGATTGACATACTCCACTGAGCGCACCTCAGCACTGAACACCACTAGCAAAGAGATGCTCGTCAAGATCGCCCACTTCTGGTACCACACGTGCGACAGAGTGGCGGCGTGGAATCGGTCCAGTGATGGGAGATGTTGGCGCCATTGTGAACACCAGGGCACACTCACACATATACTCTGGCACTGTCCCAAGTTGGTACCCTTCTGGACCAAAGTTTTGGATTCGATCAACACTATATTTCAAACTGACATAACCAAATTCACAAGCTATATACTCTTAGGTCTCCCTAATCCCCTTACATATCTGCTGCGTTCACATAGAGGCAGAGCGCTCACTTTGCTGCTGGGTGCAGCGAAACAACTCTTGCTTGCCAGGTGGGGAACGGACATGGTGCCAATGCACCTGGATTGGCTACACAAGGTCTGGGACATACTGGGCATGGAAATGCTGATGGCTATAGCCACGCAGCAATTGCCTCGTTTCAATAAAATATGGCAACCCTGCATACAATATCTGTCAGATGAATTCCGAGAACTGTCCTGCCCTCAATACTTGACCTGTGGATGTAGGCGGCTCGTAATGTAAGTGTTGGAAGCCGGAGTCCCAGTCATGTGCCACTGTCACAAATGCGAGACCCGGGACTCCTCACTCAACGTTAGGCCAAGTAAGGACACCGTTTGAGATAGCCCTGCTCACCCCCTTAGTAGCTTGGCACGAGGAGCCAGGCCTATCTCCAAGGCACAAGTGTACAGTATGTGCAACCACACCCGCAGCAACCCACTGGTGACACCACAAATGGACTCCACACAAGTTTGATAAAAACGAGTATAAGCTTTATATAGAAAGATATACGATCAGACCACACGATACAAAAGCCAACATATAATAAAGGGTAATATTCGTTCCGGCTGGCTGGTAGGTTCAAATCCCAACCACCGCTTTCAAAATGCTATGCTGGTCGTAATGCTAGAATCACACACGTTGCAATAGACAAACAATAGTGCGCTGCGTAACGATACAATCCTGTGCTGGGC
Organism: Calotriton arnoldi; assembly: GCA_963921515.1. NCBI lineage: Eukaryota > Metazoa > Chordata > Amphibia > Caudata > Salamandridae > Calotriton > Calotriton arnoldi. The sequence continues at coordinate 74,215 of CAWUFW010016914.1, forward strand.
AAAGGAGAAATAATACAATGCGTAACGATACACCCCGGTACCTGCAATGGGAGAAATAATGCAATGCGTACCGCTACAATCATGTACTGCGCAATGAAGGAATAATGCAATGCGTCACACCCCAATCACGTACTTTGCAATGAAGAAATAATGCAATGCGCACCGCTACAATCATGTACTTTGCAATTAAGGAATAATGCAATGCGTAGCTACAATCATGTACTTTGCAATGAAGAAATAATGCAATGCGGGCCGCTACAATCCTGTACTTTGCAAGGGAGAAATAATGCAATGCGTAGCGCTACAATTGTGTACTTCGTTATGCGGAAATAATGTCAGGCGTCATAAGACAGTCCGGCAGTTCGTTAGCAGCAATATTGGCAATGTGTATTACGACAGTCAGCCTCTTCGATAACAGTGGCCCCCCACACGTATCCACGATGACATAAAGTACAGCTTCTCACTCTGGCCCCAGTACCGCCACTCCTTTGGCCAGTACGGGCCCCAATCTGAGCCAAAGCAAAAGGCTCATGTCGCCAGAAGGACTGAGACGCAGAGAGAGTGTCCCTCCGAGCCCGCACCCCGCCCAGGCAGTGATCCACGTTACCTGGGGGGGCGCGATCCCACTCTCCTCTCCTCCTTCAACGAACTAGGCCTTCCGTGGCTCAGCCTGGCTGCTCAGCTCCTCCGGGGCTGCCGGTCCGGGCCGCGACTGTTAGGAAGGTCTCAGGTGGCCGCAGGGCACACGTACCCCATGCCCCTGAGATTACGTTACTCCGGGTGCACGTTCACCACAGCACCCTCCGGGTCTCCTCTGGCACGAAGCCACACACACAACTCTGATGGGACTTCACGTCGACTCCGAGTGCACGTTCACCAGGCACTCCTTCCTGCGGTCTCAGTTGGCACCAAGACACGCACACCGCGCTGCAGAGACTCACTTTCTTCCGGTGCACACGATGATCAGCCGATCACCTCCACAGTCCCAGGTTGCACTAAAGCACGCACTCTGCTTCACTGAGACTTACTCCAACTCCGGTGCCCTGATCTCCAGGCGCTCTTCACCAACGCCTCCGGTGCACCCCGACACGCACCCTGCGCGTCCGAGACTCACTCCACTTGCGATGCACACGTTGACCAGGCGCTCCTCGCCAACGCCTCCTGTGCACCACGACACGCACCCTGCGCGTCCGAGACTCCCTTCACCTCCGATGCACCCGCTGACCAGGCGCTCTTCACCAGCGCTGGCGGTGCACCACGACACGCACCCAGCGCGTCCGAGTCTCACTTCACCTCCGATGCACACGCTGACCAGCCGCTCTTCACCAACGCCTGCGGTGCACCACAACACGCACCCTGTGCGTCCGAGACTCACTTCACCTTTGATGCACACGTTGACCAGGCGCTCTTCACCAACGCCTCCTGTGCACCACAACACGCACCCAGCGCGTCCGAGTCTCACTTCTCTTCCGTGTGTCCAAGATCACAGGGCACACCTTCCGAGGGTCTCAAGCTGCCACAACACGCGCCCACCGCGTCGCTTGAAACTTCTCCGGAAACTTTTATGTTCCTGTGTTTCCAAACAGGGAGCCAGCTCACCTCGGGCCCTTGGGGTAACAAGACACAGCACAAGCACAGTCTTCTTCAAGCAGGGGGACCCAGCGCACACAGCACAGTCCCAACAGCCTCTTCCTTGGTTAAAACAGCAAACTGCAGACCAGCCCCAGATCACGAAGCAAGGCTTGGTCCTTCCCAGCAGTCTCTTCAGTTGTTCCTTCCTTAGCAGAGGTTCCTCTTGACCACGAAATGGGTCCAAGCCTTTTCAGTCTCAATCCATTTCTATTCCAACGTTCAGGGGCTTCAGCTCTCATAGTTATACCCCGAAATGTCTTTGAAGTTCGTTGTGCTCAGAGGTCCCTGACCCCTGCCTAAATCAGTTCTGGGTGTCTCCCTCCCAGTGTCACCTTTCTCCCTTTGATACTGGGGGTCTGGATCCTTAATCACTCAGCAGGAGATGGGTCAATTGTTTTATAGCCGCAACCCAGGCCTCTTCACCTCCCGGGGTTTCTCCTCGCATACTCTCCAGATGCAGGTCAGCCTGGTGCCATCTCACCCCCTCCCTTCTCAGATCCAGACAGTCAATCCACATTCAGCAGAGACACACAGAAATGCTTAAAGCACAAAACTCAGCCACTTTCTAAAAGAGTGGTTTCTGAACACACAGTGACAAAACCACTTTCATAGAAAGATGTGTTATGACACTGTGAGTTCAAACATACTAAACTTCACCTCTCCATTTTAAACTTATGGGAAACTAGGCTAACAAACACAATACCCAGCCTCCCCCATTCTGTCCTATGGGCAGAATGGCCTTTCACCAGTGAAAAACGAAATGGAGTGTTTTTCACTGTCAGGACATAACACACACCTCAGTATATGTCCTGCCTTTTACTTACATTGCACCCTGCCCAGGGGTTACCTGGGACCGACCACAGGGGTGCCCACTGTGTACGCAAAAGGGAAAGTAAGGCCTGACAAGTGGTTGCACTTGTCAGGACAACATGCTAACTTAGCAACTGCGCGCAGGCCCTTCACTGCAGGCCTGAGTTCCCTTCTCCGCGCACCTTTGCATTACTAGCCCTGGCACACACAGTGCACATCACTAGGGACTTTACTAGTAAGGCAAACATACCAATCATGGCCCACCAATTACCATTACACTTTACACAGGGAACCACTGTACTTTGACACTGATCAGCAGTGGCAAAGTACCCAAAGCATCTAAAAGCAAAGGAGGGGGGGCGTGGCAAAGATGGCGGCGTGAATAGACGCACTGCTCCGAAGCTCCCGCCGACGGCCTGCTATAGCATCGGTTATCTGGCCGGTATAGCTTCTGTCGGCCCGGGTAGTGGGGCCAGTTCGGTTCTGGCACTACCGAAGCAGTCAGCCGGGGCAGTGGTGGTGCCCGGGAGTGCCAATCTCCCGGATGGATTAGCGGAACCCTAGCGGTGGGACCTGTGGGCGGGGCCCTGTTGTGAGACCTGTGACTGCAGACGGAGCGGTGAGCGGCCCGGACGGCGATGAAACGGTCCCCGGACGGACTGGTTGGGGCGGTGACTGGCATCGGAGACCCCGGCTCATCGGGCGAGTGTTTATAGGTGGCGGAGCAGCGGGGCCGCTCCGACGGAGGTCCGGTGGAGAGCCGAGGGGAGGCCGAGCGGCCCGCTACGCCATTGTGAAGCGCGGGCCCGCGAGGACGCGGGTGATGACCCCACGGAGTCCCTAGCGACCTACAGTGCTGGAGCGGCGGAGTGAGCCCAGCGGTATCCCTGCAGCCTCCGGGGAGCCACCGGGAGGCGGAAGGTAGGGAGGCCGACGCACATCGAATTACCGCGCTTGGGGTGCGCAGAGAGGGGCCGTTCGCACCCCAGCTTGGGCCTGCTCCCTGGATTGGCCTAGAGAGATATCGTGCCTGGGAGGCGCCGGAGAGCGGACCCGGCGGGTGGAGCTCCGATGGTAACAACCGGTAACTGATTGCACGCATTGCGGCCTGGTCCTGGGGTGAAGCGAGACAGCCGGGGGACGGACCTTGTGAGCCTCACCGGGGCAGAGCGGAGAAGCAAGACACACCGCCCAAGCAGAGAGGGGCTGACCGGGGCTGTGGCCGGGGCCTCTGGGGATAAGTGGAGCGAACAACGGCCTGATCTTGGGGTGCCGTGGGTCCTCAGAGGGCTCCGCCCCTGCTGGCCTCTACCGGGGGGTCGCAGTAGAGGGCTGAAGACTCCCCTCGAAGGGGGAAATCGACCCGGGCAGCAGTTGGGGGCCCCGGCGGGGCTCCGGGAGGTGAGAAGCTGCAGGATTCTGGACGGCCGCGTGGTGCTCGCCTGGGAATGGAAACGCATGATCTGCCTTTGAGGTCTTGGTGCGGTGTGGAGCGGTTTGGACAGACGTTTGGCCTTGGCGTGAGTGGGGGAAGCTGAAGGCCCGGTCGGGGCCGGAACAGACAGCGCGAGGCCAACTGGCAGAGCGGCGGGCCCGGGAGACGAACAAGAGACTGACTGGGGTTCCCGGAGGCCCAGGGGGGGCCCCCGCGTCGAGCCGCTTGCCTGTGGACACCTCTTCCAAGCCGGATTGGCCACCAGAGATCACGAGCGGACAGTCAGGAATCCTGGGCGCCTTACGCAGTGCCACTCTGTGAGTATCGCGCCGGGATAAGAGTGTGAGGCGCCGGCACCTGCTGAGGAGAGCGGTGCACCACCGGAGGATCCGGGTGTCAGCCGGGACGGAGGTGAAGGCACCAACCTATTGGAGGGAATAGACAACTGAGGGTGCAGTGGTGACACACCCTGAACAGCAGCACAACCTCTGGCTCACTCGACCCCACCGTCCATTGGCCCCAGTGGTCCACTGACGCCATACGCGGCAGAACGGGCAGTCACTCTAGCCCTGTCACTCCCTGAAGTGGTGGTCCTGCTTTCCGGGGGTCTGCGCCCGGCTCACAGCACTTTGGTGCCTGATGCGCGAAATGTCTTCGTCCAGAGGGCGTAAAGATAAGACTCTGAAAGATTTGTTCGCCAAGGCCCAAACGAGCCAACAATCCACCAGTATGGCCTCGGGTACGGCCCAGCCCGTCCCGGAGCGGGAGGATGGAACGGAACCGATTACCAAGGCCTTCTTGGAGTCACTGTTTACCGCACTAAGAGAGGACATCCACACGCTAAAGAAGGAATTTACAGAGGAAATAAAGGATGTCCGCAGAGACATGGACGGTATAGGTGAGTGAGTGGCCGAGCTGGAGGGTAAAAGCGACGGAAGGGATATTGAAATAGCGGCACTGCAGCAGGAAGTCCTTCGGATCCATGATCAGCAGGTTGATCTCCAGACCCATCTTGAGGACCTGGAAAACCGTTCCCGACGTCATAATATAAGGATCCGTGGAGTGAAACTGGACGACGACCCGAAAGACCTTTTCAGGTACACAAGAGAGCTATTCAACACATTTTAGGAAGGCCTCTGGAGACGGAACTCCGCCTAGACAGGGCACATAGAGTAGGCCCCCCGCGTGTCCCTTCGGCTCCACCACCGGACATCCTGGTCTGTGTGCAGGATTATCGCACTAAAGAAGAGATTCTCCAAAAAGCTCGACAGCTCCATCCACTGATATTTCGAGAACAGTCGTCGGTCCTATACCAGGATTTGTCGGCACTCACCCTGCAGAAGCGTAGAACCTTTAAGCCTATCACGGCTCACTTACAGACACGCAACATCTCCTACAGCTGGGGCCACCCATTCCGCCTGGTGTTTAGACTGGACAATAAACTCTATCAGCTACGATCCCTGTCGGAGGCCTGCCGTTTGCTGGGCATAGACCCTCCTGCCGAGGAGAACGACACGGCGAACCACACAGTGGAACCGGATGACTCCAAGCCCCGGTGGCGCCAACAGGGACGAAGGCGTCGTACGAGGAAGCCTCCTGCAGCAGAAATCATGAAGGGCCAGCAAGCCGCATTGGAGGCGGTGTCGGCGGAGCTGACCTCGTTCCAACCTGGCTGAACCTCATTACATTATACGGCCAATTGATAGCTTGTTTTTTCCCCTGGGCCATTGGCGGGAGGGGGGCTTTTGAGATCTTGACAGACTACCCCAATTCACCATTCTTCCAATCACCTACGGATGATGGACAAATGTCTTTGTTCTTTTTTTTTTCAAATTGGGGTTTTTTCTGGGGGGGTTGTTCTGAGGGAGGTTTCAGTGTTCCTTGTCCACCTTCCTCGCAAGACTAGCATAGGCCCACATCACATGGGTTCTCTGGGGTGGAAACATATCCTGTTCCTTAATAGTATCAGTCTTAGCGCTCCCCCATTGCTCTTAGTAACTTTAACAGAGTGAATGCCGGCTACTGAGATCAAGGTACTCACCTTAAATGTGAGAGGTCTTAATAACCCAGTGAAGCGTAAAGCGGTCCTTTTGTGTCTAGAACAAACCCAAGCAGATATCTGTTTACTGCAGGAGACGCACCTTTTGCCGAAAGATTGCCACCGCCTCCGGTCCCGGAAATTCCCACTCCAGTACTTCTCGTCAGGTAACACTAAAACGGCCGGGGTTGCTATTTTGGTGGCTCAGCGGTTTAAGGGAAGGGTCCTCCACAAAGAGGCTGAGATAAAGGGCAGGCTGTTGGCTTATAGATTTGCCATAGGAGACACCGCGTTCACTATTGGTTCAGTGTATGCGCCCAATGAAGGCCAGGAGCGATTCTTTCACTCGGCTCTTACAGAGGCCTCAGGCACACCAGATCGCCACATCCTCCTGGGGGGAGATCTAAACCTGGTTCTCAACAACACCTTAGATAGATCATGTCAACGCACACATCAAGCAGGCGCCCTTTCCACAGAAGGACTGACCCGTCTACATGACTTAGGATTTAGAGACCTGTGGCGTAGTTTCCACCCCCAAGAACGTGAGTACTCATACTACTCTAATGCTCACAAGACATATGCTCGGCTGGATTACCTGCTGGCATCGACACCTGTACACGAGCTAGCAACAGAGGTGGAGATGGGGGTTGCCTCCCTCTCGGATCATGCCCCAGTGACAGTTGTTCTTTCCCTTCCACCGACCCGTCGCCCCATTAGGACATGGCGCCTTAGAGAGACACTACTGCACCGCACAGAGGTGGTCACACGGATACAGCACGTCATAATTGACTATCTCTCTCACAACAGTAACACTGACACCACTCTGGCTACGCAGTGGGCAGCACTGAAGGCAGTCATACGGGGGGAGTTAATAGCTATCTCGGCTGCAGACAATGCTGAGCGCAGGAACAAGAGAGAAGAACTCACCCAACAGACTAGGGAACTGGAGCAAATGCACCAGAGAACAGGAGCCCCTCGAGTGTGGAGGCAACTTAAAGCTGTGCGTCAACAACTTGCAGCCATTGACCAAGATAGGGCAGAGTTTGCGGCCTTGCGGCTAAGACACGCTTATTATACAGGAGGGGATAGATGCGGGCGCCTGCTTGCTCATAAATTGCGCGAGACTCGACAACAGCGGAAAGTACAAGAGATTCTCCGGAAGGACGGTCGACGCGTCTCGGAGGACAGCGACATCGCTGGTGCATTCCGTGATTTTTACGCCGACCTCTATGCTAGCTCTCCACTGGAGAGCTCGGTTGGGGAGGCCTTCCTTGACTCCATCCCCCTATCAGCTCTCAATAAGGAACAAGCTGACTATCTCGACAGAGATATTCGACCAGAAGAAGTTATCGCTGCCATCTCACGTCTCAAGCTAGCGAAGACGCCTGAGCCAGATGGCTTCTCTGCGGCCTTTTACAAGACGTTCTGTACACAAGTCGCTCCTCTCCTCACTCGCCTTTTCAATTCCTTCTCGGAGCCCGGTGCGATTTCAGGGGACCTCCTAGAGGCTTCCATAGCAGTCATCCCCAAACCAGGGAAAGACAGGTCACAATGTGGGGCATACCACCCTATCTCCCTCCTTAATGTAGATCTCAAATTATATACTGGGATTTTAGCTGCCTGCCTCGCACCTCACATGAGTGGCTTAGTTGATCCGGATCAGGCGGGCTTTATTCCGGGACGCCAAACCTCCGACAACACTAAACGGGCTCTGCACCTTATTGAAAAAGCTACACGCACACAGGGAGAATATATGATGCTTGCTATCGACGCCGAAAAGGCGTTCGATAGGGTCCACTGGCCCTTAGAACAAGTCCTGGAAAGAGTGGGAATGGGCGTGAAGTTTCGCACATACGTCTTGAATTGCTACAAGTTTCCGATGGCCACGGTTCGGGTCAATGGATACACATCCCCCCCGGTTCACTATTGAGAGAGGTACCAGGCAGGGGCGCCCTTTGTCGCCCCTCCTTTTCGCTCTCTACATGGAGCCACTGGCGCAAAGGTTGAGGCTCAACCCGTTGGTTACGGGGTTCAAATTTGGCGGTTACGTCCACACGATCAGTCTTTATGCTGATGACGTCTTGATCTCGCTAGCTAACCCGCGGGAGGCGTGGCCGCATGCTTTGCGGACCTGGAGCTCTTTGCACGAACTGCCGGGTTCAAAGTAAATATGGATAAATCGGTGGCCCTAGACTTGTCTCTGGAGAAACCCACTCTAGAACACTTGCGGAGTTTGCTCCCTGTCCAGTGGGCAGCGGACTCGATCCCATATTTGGTGATTCAGTTGGCTCCCTCGCTTTCGGAAACGGTGATTACTAACTATACCCTACTGCGACAGAAAATTCGGCGGGAACTGGGGCGATGGAAACATTACCCTTTGTCATGGTTGGGCAAAGTAGCCGCAGTCAAGATGACGATTCTTCCACAGATCTTATACCTGTTTCGTACCATACCTCTCAGGCCACCTCCTGGCTGGATACAGCAAACACAATCAGAACTGGCTCAGTTCATATGGAATGGTCGGAAACCACGTCTGAAGCAGAGGTTGGCAACGCTTCCCCCGGAGGGGGGGGGGACTCGGACTCCCCGATTTACTGCTTTACTTCCAAGCCGCACAATTGCGTCTACTGGTGGAGTGGAGCAGATGGGAGTCAGAGAAACATTGGTTATTCCAGGACCAGGCGGTAGCTGGCAGACCCCTACAGGAAGTACCCTTTCTTCGCAAACAACACAGGCCCCCTAACTTATATGCTTCACATATCACAAGGGTCCCCATGGAGATATGGGACCAAACCAATATTAAACACGAACTTACCACTTTCCCGTCCCCACTCACTCCCCTGATGGATAACCCCGATTTCACTCCGGGCATGGACACGACGGCTTTCGTGAGGTGGCGACCCTCCGGGTGTCGATTCCTCTACCATATGTATACAGCAGAGGGAGCTATCCCTTTCTCCCAATTTACACAAGAATATGGGATGTTAGAGTCGGAGAGACTTCGATACTTACAAGTGCGGCACTGGGCGCTCAACGATCAAGTCCGCCCTGTGGCTGATCGACAACTCCTTCCCTATGAACACTGGCTTATTTCGCGTAAGACAGACAAAAAACTAATCTCCGATTTATACAAGATGTTACAGGCCAGATTTGCTCACACTTACAGCGCCGGCAGGGCACGATGGGAGAGGGAATTGGGCCGGACACTCAGCCATAAGGAGTGGGGAGGCATATACTATAGAGCACGGCATTCCGCATACCACGTGGGTCTCACTGACACCCTTACTAAGATAGCAACCTACTGGTACTATACTCCTGAGCGTCTCCATGCCATGGACCACACTAGGGAAGCAACATGTTGGCGGGGTTGTGGACAGGTGGGCACATTGGTACACCTACTTTGGGTCTGCGTCCACCTCCAAGCCTATTGGAAACAGGTACTGGACGAAGTAGATACTCATTTTGACACAGAAATCCCACGATTCCCCTCCTACGTCCTCCTGGGCCTCCCAAACCCTTTGACTTATCCATTGTACTCTCGCGGAGGCTGCTTGATAGCGATTGCGCTGGGCTCAGCCATACAAAATATACTCTCACATTGGCGAACCGAGCAAGTCCCAACATTCAATGGCTGGCTCCACCGCTTATGGCAAGTACTTGGTATGGAGAAGCTTACACTGACTATGGCAGGGGAGGGAGCCAGGTATGTCGAGCTGTGTCAGCCCTTCTTGTCCTTGTTGGCCTCTGAATTTCAGGAGGTCACTTGCCCTCGATACCTCCGCTTATTGCGCCTCTCTGATACAGAACAGATGACTTAAGACTAGGGATTGTGAATGGCTTAGACAGCTTAGGTGGTGGACTTGGAACACGGGTGGCGGGTGGGAAGGGGTCGGGTAGGGTTTAGGGGTTTTCGTATAGTTTTGTTTTTTCTGTTATTTACAGCATATACAGGGCTATCCTACAGTAGCATAAGCCTACTTTAACGCTGATGGACCTAGCTTGTCCTCTTCGATTTCTGGATTTAGCACTGTTAAAAGAAGTGATGGCTTTATTGGCATGTATATTTGTCTTGCATGTGCTTCAATCTTTCAATAAAAAGATTTAATACTAAAAGCAAAGGAGGTAGAGGCAAAAAGTCAGGGGAAATCACGCCAAGATATGCCAGGTCTTACACGCGTCCCCTCCAGCCGAAAAAGTGGGGGGAACTACCCACCCTCATGGGAGTTCTCATCACTAAGGCGGAAAAATCTGGACAGACCATCAGAATTGGCGTGTTCTGTTCCCGGACGGTGTTCCACCGTGAAGTCCATCCCCTGTAGGGAGATGGACCACCTCAACAGCTTTGGGTTCTCACCCCTCATCTGCATCAACCATCTGAGGGGCTGGTGGTCTGAACCAAGAAGTGGGTCCCAAACAAGTAGGGCCTCAGCTTCTTCAGCGCCCAGACCACAGCAAAAGCCTCCCTTTCAATTGCACTCCACCTCTGTTCCCTTGGAAGTAGCCTTCTGCTAATGAAAGCTATGGGTTGGTCCAAGCCCTCGTTGTTCAATTGTGAGAGTACTGCTCCCACCCCATGCTCTGAAGCATCTGTCTGCACGATAAACTCTCTGGAGAAATCCGGCGCCCGTAACACGGGTGCGGTGCACATGGCAGTTTTCAGGGCATCAAAGGCGGTCTGGCAGGCATCAGTCCAGACCACCTTCTTGGGCTGTTTCTTGGACGTCAGTTCGGTCAGGGGGGCAACGAGGGTGCTATACCCCTTCACGAACCGTCTGTAATACCCAGTGAGTCCTAGAAAGGCCCTCACTCCTGTCTGGGTCTTGGGGGGTTCCCACGCCAGGATGGTATCAATCTTTGCCTGTAGGGGCGCCACCTGGCCGCTCCCCACCAGGTGTCCCAAGTACACCACGGAACCCTGCCCTATCTGGCACTTACTTGCCTTGATAGTTAGGCCCGCCCTCTGCAAGGCCTTCAATACTTCACAGAGATGTTGCAAATGTTCCTCCCAACTGGAGCTGAACACTGCAATGTCGGCCAGGTAAGCGGCGCTGAATTCCTCCAGCCCACTCAGCACCTGGTTAACCAGTCTCTGGAAGGTGGCAGGGACGTTCTTCAACCCAAAGGGCATAACCCTGAACTGGTAGTGCCCCTCTGGCGTTGAGAACGCTGACCTCTCCTTAGCCCCCTCAGTCAAGGCAATCTGCCAGTACCCCGATGTCAAATCAAATGTACTGAGGTACCGGGCAGCTCCCAGCCGATCCACGAGCTCATCAGCTCTGGGGATGGGTGCGCGTCAGTCTTAGTGACCGCATTGAGTCCACGGTAATCCACACAGAACCGAAGTTCGGCAGTGGCACCCGGCGCAGCAGCTTTTGGCACAAGGACCACTGGGCTGGCCCAGGGGCTGCTGGATGGCTCAATCACCCCTAGCGCTAGCATCTTGGAGACCTCCTCCTTGATGCTGGCCCTGACCTTATCAGCTACCCTGTAAAATTTTTGTTTTACAGGCAGAATGTCTCCAGTGTCCACATCATGGACGCACCAATGGGTGACTCCTGGGGTCAGGGAGAACAGGGAGGCGAACTGACCCAATACCTTATAAGAAGAACTCGCACCACCTATTACAATGAGAGGATTGAGCAAGCGGAAAACTCTTCTCGAGAACTTTTCTCGATCTTTAAGGATATCTCATCGCTAGATAGATCCGTGTCTCCCACCATTAGTTCGGTGGACTCCTGTAATTTAATGGCGGACTTTTTTGCCGAGAAGGTAGCAAGGATTTACTCGACATTCCCGGAGGAGGCACGTAGTGGTACCACAGGTCAGGAGGGGAGGGTCAACGTGGAAGAGGCACACCGCCTCTCCAGATTTGATCTCCCCTCTTTAGAAGACCTGAAAAGCACAGCACTGAGTATTAAGTCCGGATCTCCCAGAGACCCTACTTCTCCCAAGGTGTTGAGAGATAGCCTGGAGATCCTGCTACCTCATATCAAGCACCTCCTTGAACTCTCCTTTGAGACTGGCGTAGTCCCAATAAGATGGAAGAAAGCTATCGTTCTTCCCATAAAAAAGAAACCAAGTTTGAGCTCAAGTCAGTTGGAGAATTTCCGCCCAGTCTCGCTCCTGCCCTACTGTGCTAAAATAGCCGAGAAAGTGGTAAATTCGCAACTAACGGCCCACATCAACCAACATAGTTTATTGCACCCCACACAATCGGGCTTCAGGGCCACATATTCCACAGAGTCAGCCCTGCTCCTGTCTACTGAAATTATTCGCAGACAGGTAGATGAGGGCCAGACGGTAGCTCTGGTCCTCCTAGATCTCAGTGCAGCCTTTGACACTGTATCCCACCCATTGCTCCTACAACGCCTTAGAGAAGGTGGGCTGGATAAGGTGGCACTCGAATGGCTGGGGTCCTTTCTAAGAGATCGGAGCTTTCAGGTGACCCAACAACCGCACTTCTCTAAAAACATTTTGCTGGCCCAAGGGGTCCCCCAAGGATCTATATTGAGCCCCACTCTCTTTAATCTCTATATGGCCCCATTAGCAGAGATTATAGAGAGCTATGGGATCAATGTCGTGTCATATGCTGACGACACACAATTGGTGGTCTCCCTGTCTCAGTCCCCAGAAGTGGCAGCCAAAAATTTCTCTAACTGCCTACAAGACCTAGCACTTTGGATGACAAATAACTGTCTACAACTTAACGACAATAAAACGGAGTTGCTGGTGGTGGGAAAAACACCCTCTATATGGTCCTCTGCCTGGTGGCCACAGTCACTAGGCCCTACCCCCTCCCCGAGCGATCAGGTTAAGAATCTGGGGATGTGGATAGATTCCAAACTCTCCTTCGAGAGCCACACTAGAATGGTGGCAGGGAAGTGTTTTGGGATTTTAAAAAGCCTACGAAAGACTCTAGATGTGTTGCCTGTTGCAGCTAGGAAAACCCTAGCTCATGCGCTAGTCACTTCTCACCTGGACTATGGGAATGCTCTTTACCTAGGAGCAAGCAACAAATGCATACACAGACTGCAATGCATTCAGAATGCGGCCGCCCGCCTGATCTTGATGCTCCCTAGAAGATCCTCCTCTAGGAATGCCCTCTCTGCTCTCCACTGGCTCCCAATGCGGGAAAGAATACTCTTCAAAGCCCTATGTATCAGTCATCGTATCCTGCAGAGGAAGGGGCCGAGCTATTTACACAGGTTACTAACCCCTTATATACCGACTCGGCATCTAAGATCATCCGGGACTTGGCAGGTCATAATCCCCAGAGCAAGAAAAGCGAGAATGGGAGCTCGCTCTTTCAGGTATCTGGCCTCGAAGCACTGGAATACACTTCCTCTCTCTTTGCGGAGTGAACAATCGGAGTCACTCTTTAGGAAGAAGCTGAAGACCTGGCTATTCCGGAGTTAGGCTCTGTGGGATGACGCTGTTTCATACCTTTGCTCCCTAGGAGGTAACTATGCCGTAGCGCGGGGAAACACAAGCTAGTGTAACCATGCGCTTTATAAGCTCGCTTATTATTATTATTATTACCTGGCGACAGTCCCTCCGTTGTTCCGGGGTCAGGGTAGGCGAGAGGTACACCCCATCCACTGACCCGTCCTTCTCCTTGGCTGACAGGATGTCAGGAAGAGGTTCACTCTCCTCTTCCGCCCCGTCATCTGTAGCCAAGAGCATGGTCACCTCAGACCTCTCAAAGTGTGGTTTGGGGCTGTTCACATGGAGAACCCTCAAAGGATTCCTAGGAGACCGTAAGTCCACCAGGTAGGTCACTTCGCTCCTGCGCTCCACCACCTCATAAGGCCCAGTCCACTTGTCCTGGAGTGCACAAGGCTCCACTGGCGCCATCACCCACACTTTCTGCCCAGGTTGAAACTCGACCACAGTGGCATTCTGGTTGTACCACTGTTTCATATCCTCCTGGCTGGCTTCCAGGTTCGCCTGAGCGAGCTGCCTGAAACGCCTAGTTTGGTTCCTGAAGGCCAGCATGTAGCTGTATACATCCTGGGGGGGTTTACTAGGAGCCGTCTCCCAGCCCTCCTTCACCAAACTCAAGGGTCCTCTGACCGGGTGCCCATACAGGAGCTCAAAGGGACTGAACCCCAATGACTTCTGTGGCACCTCTCTATATGAAAACAGCAGGCATGGCAAGAGGACATGCCACTTACCCCTCATGGGTTCCTCCAGACCCATAATCATGCCCTTCAAGGTCCGGTTAAACCTCTCAACCAGACCATTACCCTGGGGGTGGTAAGGTGTGGTGAACTTATAAGTTACACTGCACTCCTTCCACAGAGATTTCATATACCTTGATATGAAATTAGTACCCCTGTCGGACACCACCTCTCTGGGGAACCCCACACGGGAGAAAATCCCCATCAGTGCACAGCCCACCACGGGGGCTGTCACCGTCCGGAGATGGATGGCTTCCGGGTACCGGGTGGCATGGTACACCAAGACCAGGATGAACCTGTGGCCCATGGCCGTCTTGGGATCCAGAGGCCCCACAATGTCAATGCCCACCCTCTCAAAGGGTGTGCTGACTACAGGGAAAGGTTGGAGGGGAGCCTTTCGCCTCCTTCCACTCTTACCACTCGCCTGACAAGTCTGACAGGTCCTGCAATGAGAATCAGAACTCTTGCGCATCTGGGGCCAGTAGAAGTGGGTGACAAGCCGCTCAAAGGTCTTGTCCTGCCCCAAATGTCCCGCCAAAGGTACATCATGAGCCAACCCCAATAGGAAGGCTCTGAAGCGTTGGGGTACCACCAGCGCCCGGGCTGACCCAGGCTCAGCCACCTTTGGCTCACTATACAGGAGATCGTTTTCCCAGTAAATCAAGTGTGATCCCGACTGATCACCTGCTGCCTGGTTTGCTGCCTGCTGCCGCAAACCTACAAGAGAAGGGCACCTCTTCTGTTCCTCACAGAATTCCTCCCTTGAGGGCCCCCCTTCCTGCTGACATTCGGTCAGCCCGGGTAGGTCCCCCAGTTCAGCCACTTGTTCCCCCGTAGGCTCCAGGGCATCCCCCTCAAAGGGTGCCTCCTCCTGGACTGTGGGAACTGTGGGGGCCGGTTTCCCGCGCCCCCTGCCTCTTCTCTTCCTGGCAGTCACCTGGGCCACTGTTTCAGGCTCCAGGTTCTCTTGAATACCTTTACTGGCTACCATAGACCGAGTGGTCACACACGCCCACTCAGGTAGACCCAACATCTCCAAATGCGCCTGGCGCTCCACCTCCTTCCAGGGGAACTCTCCAGGTCATTCCCTAGCAGACAGTCTACAGGCATGGACGGACTTACAACAACCTTCAAGGAGCCTGAGACTCCTCCCCATTCAAAGGGAACCAGCGCCACCTTGCAGAGGCGCACTGAATTGTCTGCTGACATTACAGGGTGAAGCACATCGGGAATTACTTGCTCTTCAGACACCCACTGACACCTGACAGATGTCAATCTGGCTCCGGTGTCCCTCAGAGCCTCCACCCTCCGTCCATTGATGGTCACCCACTGCCTGTACTGTTTAGTGTTCTCAGGCAGAGGGATTTCCTGGACCATCTCTTGATCTCCTAAGGAGACCAGGGTCATAACTGCTTGCTCCTCCCCATTCCAAGGACTCAATTCCTCCCCCAACGCTACACTCACTAAACCCGGTGTTGGAGCACCAGTGGGTGCAGATGACTTTTTGGGGCATTTAGGGGAAATATGACCCACTTCTTTACAGAAGTAACACGTAGGAGGACCTCGGTGCTCCTTCTTGCCCTTGAAGGCCCAGGCCCTCTTGGCCTTGGGGGACTGGGACCATTTCTTGGGGGAACTACCTTGGGGCCCTTTAGAGGACTCCTTGGGGTTACCCTTGTCCTCCCCCACCTTAGGCGGGGGACCCTGCATACTCTTGGCAGTGGTACTCCCAATCCCCTTGTGGACCCGGGTACTAGTCCAGCGGTCCGCCTCCTCAGCAAGCTTACTGGGATCAGTCAGCTTACTATCCAATAGATGCTGGCGCAGCTCTGGAACACACAGACTACTCAAGTGCTCCCAACTGATTAAATTGCATAAGCCCTTAAAATCATTGACCATGCTGCCCAGCATCCAACCATCCAGTGCCCGTGTGTACTCATTCACACATTCTACCCAAGTACGGGATTCTAGTTTCTTGGAGGTCCTGAACTTCTGCCGGTATTGTTCAGGAGTGAGCCCATACCGGAGGCATAAAGCCTCCCTCATGTTGGCGTAGGTCAGGGTTCCTGCCCTCTCTAAAGGTGATAGAACGTCCCTCCCCGAAGCCTCAAAGTGTTTCCATAGACCCGCCCCCCCAATGCTTTTCAGGCACCTCATTCATCCTTAGTGCGATCTCATATGCCGTGAACCACGCATAAATGTCAACACCCCTCTGGTAGTCTCGCACTAAATCCTTGGGAATGTACACCTTCCCTACTGGCACTGGTGGTGCGCTGCCACCATTCGAACTGGGCTCGGCTTGTCTACCCTTAATGTCCAGTTCCCTCATTCTTAATTCATGAGCGAAGAGAATCCGTTTCTCTTCCAACGCGAGAGCGTTCCTGCTCTCCTCTGCTTGAGTTTTAAGTTTTAACACCTCCAACTCATGCAGTCTGACCCTTTGATTTTCCTCCAACTCCTCTGGTGAAAAACTCCTCACTGAATGGCTACTACCAGCCCCTGCGGCTGGTCCCTCCACTGGCAAATCCTGTGGACCAAATCCATTCCCTGGGTCATCCTCATCCACCTCAACATCACCCGTCTCCTGAGCCTCTTTGGCTTCCCACCAGGCCCTCAAGGCCACTTGCAGCTCCTCCTTCTTGGCGCTACCCTTCATGGGACATCCCAAAGCTCTGCAGAATTTCCTCAACTGATCAACCTTATAGGTAAACAATGCCTCAATGTTAAACTCTAATTCTGCAGCCGCAGCCTCACCGGCTATCTGGCTCCCCTCCTGAGACACGATGTGTGGTTTAAAGGTTACTCAACAATAGAACCAACAATTCAAAACAATATGTTGTTGTGTCGTGGTCTGCGATCAATTTATGATGTACACCAATTACTGTGAGTGGTTTTGCACACACGTGTTTCAATTACGTTAGGATCGTATCCCACCGCTCTGCCACCAAATGTTGGAAGCCGGAGTCCCAGTCACGCGCCACTGTCACAAATGCGAGACCCAGGACTCCTCACTCAACGTTAGGCCAAGTAAGGACACCGTTTGAGATAGCCCTGCTCACCCCCTTAGTAGCTTGGCACGAGCAGCCAGGCCTATCTTCAAGGCACGAGTGTACAGTATGTGCAACCACACCCACAGCAACCCACTGGTGACACCACAAATGGACTCCACACGAGTTTGATAAAAACGAGTATAAGCTTTATATAGAAAGATATACGATCAGACCACACGATACAAAAGCCAACATATAATAAAGGGTAATATTCGTTCCGGCTGGCAGGTAGGTTCAAATCCCAACCACCGCTTTCAAAATGCTATGCTGGTCGTAATGCTAGAATCACACACGTTGCAATAGACAAACAATAGTGTGCTGCGTAACGATACAATCCTGTCCTGGGCAAAGGAGAAATAATACAATGCGTAACGATACACCCCGGTACCTGCAATGGGAGAAATAATGCAATGCGTACCGCTACAATCATGTACTGCGCAATGAAGGAATAATGCAATGCGTCACACCCCAATCACGTACTTTGCAATGAAGAAATAATGCAATGCGCACCGCTACAATCATGTACTTTGCAATTAAGGAATAATGCAATGCGTAGCTACAATCATGTACTTTGCAATGAAGAAATAATGCAATGCGGGCCGCTACAATTCTGTACTTTGCAAGGGAGAAATAATGCAATGCGTAGCGCTACAATCGTGTACTTCGTTATGCGGAAATAATGTCAGGCGTCATAAGACAGTCAGGCAGTTTGTTAGCAGCAATATTGGCAATGTGAATTACGACAGTCAGCCTCTTCGATAACAGTGGCCCCCCCACACGTATCCACGATGACATAAAGTACAGCTTCTCACTCTGGCCCCAGTACCGCCACTCCTTTGGCCAGTACGGGCCCCAATCTGAGCCGAAGCAAAATGCTCACGTCGCCAGAAGGACTGAGAGGCCGAGAGAGTGTCCCTCCGAGCCCGCACCCCGCCCAGGCAGTGATCCACGTTACCTGGGGGGCGCGACCCCACTCTCCTCTCTTTCTTCAATGAACTAGGCCTTCCATGCAGAACTTTCTCAATGGGCCTCAGCGGCTCGGCCTGGCAGCTCAGCTCCTCCGGGGCTGCCAGTCCGGGCCACGACTGTTAGGAAGGTCTCAGGCGGCCGCAGGGCACACGTACCCCACGCCCCTGAGATTACGTTACTCCGGGTGCACGTTCACCACAGCACCCTCCGGGTCTCCTCTGGCACAAAGCCACACACACAACACTGATGGGACTTCACGTTGACTCCGAGTGCACGTTCACCAGGCACTCCTTCCTGCGGTCTCAGTTGGCACCAAGACATGCACACCGCGCTGCAGAGACTCACTTTCTTCCGGTGCACACGATGATCAGCCGATCACCTCCACAGTCCCAGGTTGTACTAAAGCACGCACTCTGCTTCACTGAGACTTACTCCAACTCCGGTGCCCCGATCTCCAGGCGCTCTTCACCAACGCCTTCGGCCGCACCCCGACACGCTCACCGTGTCCGAGCCTCACTTCTCCTCCGGTGCACTCGATGACCAGGCGCTCTTCACCAGCGCCTCTGGTGCACCCCGACACGCACCCTGCGCGTCCGAGACTCACTCCACTTGCGATGCACACGTTGACCAGGCGCTCCTCGCCAACACCTCCTGTGCACCACGACACGCACCCTGCGCGTCCGAGACTCCCTTCACCTCCGATGCACCCGCTGACCAGGCGCTCTTCACCAGCGCTGGCGGTGCACCACGACACGCACCCAGCGCGTCCGAGTCTCACTTCACCTCCGATGCACACGCTGACCAGGCGCTCTTCACCAACGCCTGCGGTGCACCACAACACGCACCCTGCGCGTCCGAGACTCACTTCACCTTCGATGCACACGTTGACCAGGCGCTCTTCACCAACGCCTCCTGTGCACCACAACATGCACCCAGCACGTCCGAGTCTCACTTCTCTTCCATGTGTCCAAGATCACAGGGCACACCTTCCGAGGGTCTCAAGCTGCCACAACATGCGCCCACCGCGTCGCTTGAAACTTCTCCGGAAACTTTTATGTTCCTGTGTTTCCAAACAGGGAGCCAGCTCACCTCGGGCCCTTGGGGTAACAAGACACAGCACAAGCACAGTCTTCTTCAAGCAGGGGGACCCAGCGCACACAGCACAGTCCCAACAGCCTCTTCCTTGGTTAAAACAGCAAACTGCAGACCAGCCCCAGATCACGAAGCAAGGGTTGGTCCTTCCCAGCAGTCTCTTCAGTTGTTCCTTCCTTAGCAGAGGTTCCTCTTGACCACGAAATGGGTCCAAGCCTTTTCAGTCTCAATCCATTTCTATTCCAACGTTCAGGGGCTTCAGCTCTCATAGTTATACCCCTAAATGTCTTTGAAGTTCGTTGTGCTCAGGGGTCCCTGACACCTGCCTAAATCAGTTCTGGGTGTCTCCCTCCCAGTGTCACCTTTCTCCCTTTGATACTCGGGGTCTGGATCCTTAATCACTCAGCAGGAGATGGGTCAATTGTTTTATAGCCGCAACCCAGGCCTCTTCACCTCCCGGGGTTTCTCCTTGCATACTCTCCAGATGCAGGTCAGCCTGGTGCCATCTCACCCCCTCCCTTCTCGGATCCAGACAGTCAATACACATTCAGCAGAGACACACAGAAATGCTTAAAGCACAAAACTCAGCCACTTTCTAAAAGAGTGGTTTCTGAACACACAGTGACAAAACAACTTTCATAGAAAGATGTGTTGTGACACTGTGAGTTCATACATACTAAACTTCACCTCTCCATTTTAAACTTATGGGAAACTAGGCTAACAAACACAATACCCAGCCTCCCCCATTCTGTCCTATGGGCAGAATGGCCTTTCACCAGTGAAAAACGAAATGGAGTGTTTTTCACTGTCAGGACATAACACACACCTCAGTATATGTCCTGCCTTTTACTTACATGGCACCCTGCCCAGGGGTTACCTGGGGCCTACCACAGGGGTACCCACTGTGTATGCAAAAGGGAAAGTAAGGCCTGACAAGTGGTTGCACTTGTCAGGACAACATGCTAACTTAGCAACTGCGCGCAGGCCCTTCACTGCAGGCCTGAGTTCCCTTCTCCGCGCACCTTTGCATTACTAGCCCTGGCACACACAGTGCACATCACTAGGGACTTTACTATTAAGGCAAACATAGCAATCATGGCCAACCAATTACCATTACACTTTACACAGGGAACCACTGTACTTTGACACTGATCAGCAGTGGCAAAGTACCCAAAGCATCTAAAAGCAAAGGAGGTAGAGGCAAAAAGTCAGGGGAAATCACGCCAAGATATGCCAGGTCTAACAGTAAGCAATGTGTCTAAAATAATAAAGAGATGCTAATCCAAATTGGGAGGAGGATGCCCTTAACCTCTTGAAATGGCTGGACCACCAAGGAAGTTTCCTGGTGGTGAACCACCTGGTAGGATTTTTAAGTGCCCAGGGCAGACGAACTCGGCTGTCGCCGCCCAGTGGATCGCAAGTGGCAGTTGCACCTGGAGGTGGTGCAAGGTCTCTTTCTCGAATGGGGAGAACCTTGGCTCAGAGAATGCACGTCAGCAGTTCAGCATGTTGGAATATCCAAGGCATCTCTCACTAGAAGACACATTTAGCCTAGGGTGGAACTTGGGACTCCTGGATGCTTTCTCGCAGATACCTCTTCTGTCCCGAGTTCTGAAGAAGATCAGGACCGACCGGGCCCTAGTCATCTTAGTAGCTCTAGATTGGGCATGGAGAATATGGTATCCAGAACTCCTGGGCACGAGCATTTATCCCCTGATCAGGATGCCCCTCTGGGAGGATCTGCTGTTGCTGCACCCGGGCCTTTGCAATCTCCACCTTCATCCTTGAAGATTGAGGGTGACAGCTGAACACCTTCAACGCTCCTCCGAACATGGTTAATGTAATCTTGGAAGTCAGGCATCTCTCGACAAGGACAGTATATGCTTGTCATTGGAACAAATTAATGGCTTGCTGCGGCACACGCCAGATTGACCCCCCTCCACGCAAAGTTATCTGAATTTGTGTTGTGTTTTGTTTGTCCCTTGCCCAGCAAGGCTTTGCTCTGGGCACAATTAAAGGGTACTTTTTAGTCTTTTTATGATGGCTGAACCAGCCTCATTATTTATGATGTGTTTTTTGAAAGACATACAACATCTATTTGCTCCCTCTCCTGTTGCCATTCCACAGAGGGACCTTAGCTTGGTTCTCACATATTTGATGGGCACTCCCTTTGAGCCGCTTCACAGCTGTCCACTGCAGCTTTTTACACTCAAGATAGTGTTCTTCGTCACCATTAAATACGCATGGCAAGAGAGTGAGCTTTAAGCTCTCTTTATTAACCTGCTGTAACCACTTTCTTCCTGGATAACTAGTTCTGCGGATGTGAGCATCCTTCTTGCCGAAAGTTGTGACACCGTTCCACAACGGTCAAAATATCACCTTCCTGGCATACTGTGCCCCACCTCACCTCTCTCAGGAGGAGAGACTCCATTGCTTGGAGCCCGAAAGAGTGCTGAGCTTTTATATCAATTGAACCAGAGCACACCAGGTGGATGATCTTTGTGGGGTTCACTGGGGCAGAAAAAAGACAAGGCCATGCAGAAACGAACCATCTCCTGCTGGATTGTGCTCTACATTAAGATCTGTTGGCATTGGCCAAAATGAAGCCTTTGACAGGGCTGCGTGCTCATTCCACCAGAGCCAAAACTGCTACCACTTCCTTGACACAGTGTACCTGTCCAGAACATATGCCAAGCAGCTACGTGGGCGTCGCTCATGAAGCACTACTGATGCATTTTGCCAGCTCAGTCCGACAGGACGCTTTGGTTTGAGTCCATTCCCAAACCCACCTCCAAATTGTTACTGCTTTGGTGTCTTGTCAAAAGGTAAGGAATCAAGGGTTAGAAGTCTGTATTAGAAGAACACTACTTACCATCGGTAACGCTCTTTCTTGTAGAGATTCTATCTAACCACAGATTCCTCACTGACCCTCCCATCCTGTCAGCTCTGTGAATTGGACCCCCAAATCTATGAATCTGTACACTGCTCAAAGTGGGGGTACAAGTGGCCTTGAAAGCAGCTGATGGCAGCCTGCCAGAATGGCACCTATATAGGCTCTGCATGTCATTTCTGGTGCGGAATGGCGTCTATGTGGAGCTGCATGGTGCCACCTACCAGCGCACAGAGGTACTGCTGAAAAGGTTTCTGGATCCAGTTGACGCCTGGGGAATATTCAAACTGTGAGGATTCTGCGATTAGCTAGTCTTTACCAGAAAGAGCGTTACTGAAGGTAACTTGTTATTTGTAGTTAAGGACAGGGGAAGCCTCAACCAGGTTATTATTCTGAAATGGATTCTCGGAGTGAGGGGGGGGTCTCAAACACTGGAAAGTATATCAAAGACACAGAAACACTTAGTGACTCTTAGTTCACTGGAGGCCAATTCAAAT
Source organism: Calotriton arnoldi (assembly GCA_963921515.1). NCBI lineage: Eukaryota > Metazoa > Chordata > Amphibia > Caudata > Salamandridae > Calotriton > Calotriton arnoldi. The sequence continues at coordinate 96,808 of CAWUFW010016914.1, forward strand.
GTAATGCTTCAATGTTGAGAGAGCCCAGAGACCTATGTGTGCTTAAAAAGACAAAAAACATTCCACAGGTGTTTAAATGAAGTTTTTAATTAATTACATTAATTGAAACTTTTCATGTAAATCGCATGTTGAACACAGATGCAAGGGAGTGATCAAAAAAGAGAACGGCAGAACTTGTATAAGAGCGTGAGAGGCTGAATAAGACATCTTAGCAAGTGATTTGGGTGAAAGAGAAAGATGGATTAAATTAAAGTTTATCGGGTAGATCTTCTGTTGGCTATTGCAAATGATTTCCCCTCCTTTGCAATTCCAGTAGTGGAAAATCTACAATATTTTGAGTTTTTCAGTCTGGGCAACCAGTGTTTGTCCATCAAAATGGATGCACCTGCTATAGAAGAAGCAACTTTATTGAGAGAATCAACCAATGCTTGTCACTGCTGGCAGAATGCCATCCACCAAGTTCAGCCACTTTTATTGACTCCCAATATATAGGTTCGTTGCTCAGGTCTGGTCTACCTAACAGGCTTAGGTGGGGGTGCTAGTAAGTCATGGACATCCTAGATCATGGACATCCTAGTTACTTTTACTGGCAGCCTTTCTGTGATGAAGTAGAGCTGCACACCAAATCGTGTAGTGCAAATATTTTTATTCTAGTTCGGTAGGAAACATGAAACATCCCAGCTACCACATCAGCCAACTTTCAACTGACCTTTTGTGTCAATTCCATGCCTACATTCTGCATTTTAAGAATCCTTACATATTAACTTTCCAAGAATCCTTACCACTCTGACTCACTGCAACCATTCTACGTATAAGGATACCACACACTTTCCCCCTTATTTTCTTTTCACAATGAAATAAACCTATATACATACATGTGAATCAATATAATGAGTTACTCTGTTATGTTTAAAAAAGTGTCCTACATTAGACATATAACATATATATCTTATGTTACTCCCCTATAATACTCTTCCCTAAATTACACATAGTCTTTCCTGAACTTCGGTGAAACTACTACCCTCTTCTCCTGGGCCCTACTTTATCATCCAAGTTTGTGTATTTGGAATCTTTACTACCAACCGAATTGTGACCCACCACCACAGCTCTGTTCAAATTCCATAAGCGGTTGTCATTCAGTTTTACAGAATTGTGAAACAATTTAATAATTCTGAGTGGTGAGGAGAATTTCGATATCCCATCATATCTTTGAGGATATTGTACTCTCACCATGTCACCCACATATAAAGTGACAAGTTGAATGCATATTGTCAAAATGTTGTTTCCTTCTCAAACTCTTTTCTAGCTATTTGTGCCTCTACCCATCCTCTTCTAGTGAAGCACTCACACACTTACAATCCATCCAGGATGGACACATAAAAGTATTTGGTTTTCTGCCTCAAAACAAGTCGAAGGGTACTTTACCCATGATAGAATGAGGTATCAGGCGATTAATCTCTACCCTCTCAAGGACTTCTTTTTTCCAATATTTATTTTGTTTTTTAGCAATTTGTATGGACTCTTACAAAACTCTGTTGAATCTCTCCACCATGCCATTGGCTTTGGGATGGTAAAGCGAACATTTCTTGTGTTTGATCCCTCTCTGAGACAAAAATTCCTCCATTTCCTCTGAGACTAATTGTACCCCATTGTCCGCCAGAATACAATCAGGAAATCCTCTCTTCTAAAAATGTCTTTGAGAAATACGATTACGCTGCCCGTCTGAATATTTTGTGTGATGCGTATCTCTGCCCAATATGAGAGCATGTCCATCAGCACAGACTTTATCACTTGACCTGCACTCAAGAAACTCTCTAATCGCTCACTCAACCTGAGTATCAATTTGAAGCCACCAGAAGTGTACCCCAATTCTTTCTTTAGTTTTTGAGATTCCAAGGTGTCCCTGATGACTTAGTTGAAACAACTTTCCTCTGACACAATTGGGAGGAACTAATTTTGTACCTCTCCACAACGTACCTTCATGCATTGAAAATTCTTTTCTAACATTCCAGTACTTCAGTCCGTCCTCACTCACTCCTACCTTTGAATTCCACACTTTGCCAATCAATCCAATCACCTCTTGCAACACTGTATCACCTTTTAACCATACCTTCCACTCATCTTCTTTGACGATGCCCTCAGTAACTTCACAGACCTTGAATCCTCTAATTCACACAGGTCATTCTCCACATCTGTTTTTGTTTTCACCTGCTCAGAGACTATACGTGATAGACAATCCACCACTTTGTTTTCCACCCCAAGGATGTACTCCACCTTAAAATCATAATCTTGTAGAGCCACCACCCATTTGCATATTCTGCTACATATGACATCCAAGTTCTTCTTACAAAATACATCCTTGAGAGGCTTATGATCGGTCCTTACCTCAAAGTCTGTTCCCCATAGAAACGTCTTCACTTTCCCGACTGCCCAATAAATACACAGTGCCTCTCTTTCAATGCCAGAATATCTATTTTCAGGGCCAAGTAATGGTCTGGAACTAAACATAATAGTTTAAGTACCAACCCTTTGGATCTAGCATCCGTGATCAAGATTGACTTTTGTATGGTGTCAAAACTCTGTAGGGATGGAGCATTAGATAAGGCATTCTTTATATCTTGAAATTCAAGATCACATTGCGGAGACCATAAATGCTTTACACCTTTCTTTAGCAGCGCTCTTAGATTGTAGGATCGGTTGGAGAAGCACGAGACAAATTTCTTATAGTATTCGGCCATCTCCAAAAGCTTGATTAAATATCCTTGTTGTCTGGAACCGGTAAATTCTCAGTATTCTTCACCAATTGCTTATTAGGCTTGACCCCACTCCTAGACAGCTTATGTAAATATACCATCTCCTTCTGGTTAAGTTTGCACTTAGATTCTCTTAGAGTAAGTTCTCTCACCCTGAACCTTTCCAGCACCGATCTCAACCTACAATCATGTTCCTCCTTTGTGGAACCATAGATCAATACATCATCTTGATAAATTTTTACCACAGCAATATTCTCCAATACATCTTCTATTACCCTTTGAAAAACAGAGACTGCAGAATTCAGGCCAAAGGCCATCCTGGTAAATTTGAACAACACGAACAGTGTAATGAAGGACGTCAGATCCATGGAGCTACTGTCTAATCTATTCTGATGATATGTAGCTTTAAGGTCTAGGGTGGAGAATACTCTAGCACCCTCCATTTGTCAGAGTGTCTCTGAAATATTGGGAAGGGGATACCTGTCTACAACCATGGCCATGTTAACTCTCCTTAAATCCACGCATAATATTACCTACACCTGAAGATTTGCGGGCAAGAACCACTGAAGCAACCCATTCTGTTGCCTCTGTTTCTACAACGATGCTGTCCTTTTTTAACTTTTCAAGTTCTGTAAACATGGCTTGTCTCAACGCCACAGGTACTCCTCGTACTTTACACATCACTGGAGACGCGTTCTCCTTTAACGCAATCCTGTAAGAATAATCAGACACATCTTAATTTCTCGCTGAAAAACATCAGCAAATTCTTGGCGTAGATCTTTAACAAGGGCATCTCCATCTTTACCTTCCTTAACCAGCGCATTGTCACTTTTTCCCAAATCATTGGCATGTACATATTCTACTGTCAGTGGTATCTCTTTCAATACAATACAAGGTTCACTATTAGGGTCTAACATTACATATAAATCTTTTTGGTGGAACTAGCTGATAATACTGTCACCTTTGTATGAAATGTACATTTTTCCCACTGTGAACCGCCCGATGTATTCAATCTCTCCTCTGAAAAATTCAAACAGTTTTATAGGTTGACCCCCCATAAGCTGGTGGTCTAATATCTGGCTTGAATACTTTAACCTAGCTCATCAAATTTCATGTATAAAACTCTCTGGGAATGAATTAGATTTTTGCTCCAGTATCAAACACTTTCTCACTTTGAGACCATTCACGTTGACCAAATCAATGGGTCAGTTTTTCTTTTGTTGCCCTACTTGAAGTATCACTTCCCCACAATCCAATTAGTCAAACTCATGCTCATCATCCAACACAACTTCCTACACTTTCTTCGTTCTATTCTGAGACTTGCAACATTTGGCAAAAGGTCCAACTTTGCCACAGGTCTGACACTTGACGGATAGTGCTGGACAACTCTTAACATTAGCTAGATGGCCTAATGTGCCACACCTAAAACAAATACCATCATTTTGTTTCTTTTGTATGTGTCTGTATGTTTTCTTTTACTTTATACTGCTAACCTGCTAGTACCAAAGATTGGTCAGATTCAATTGTTTTTGATGCAGTAGGCCGACGATATGATCCTAATGCATCATACAAAAGTGGGTTTACAGAAAGCTTTGGATGTGTTAAGTACCTACAATATTGCCAACAAACTAGTGCCCAACTGTAAAACAAAAACAAACAAAGGTTCTTATTTTTGGCCGCTATGCCAATAAACTTAAAAACGACTGGAGACTGGGCAATTTGAAAATAACTACTGCCTCCAAATACAACTACTTGGGGGTATGATTCATGAGCAACGGCAAGCCTAATGCACATATCTCTTCTATAGAAGAAAAGACCAAGGCAGTGACTTATGCCATGTGTAAACTTCATGCCAACCTGTACAGTCCACCTACTGAGGCTATCCGGAAGGTAATCAGAGCTAAACTACTGCCTTCCATCTTCTATGGCAAAATCGCCTTGCCTGGTGCCCTTGCAGACTTTATGGAGTTGGTGCATTGTCACGCCTATAAATCTTTCAAATTATAGCATATGCCCGTAACACTCTGGTACGCCTTGAGTTTGGCCTAAAGAAACCTTCGAAAATTCGGCATCTATAATTCGGGACTACCGCTAAACTTGTGCAGCACAACCTAACACCATGAAAGAAATTCTGAAGGATATCTTTATAAATGGCAAAAACTCTTGGTCGGACTACTTGGCGGCAGCCTGCTCCAAATTGAACCTGGGCATGGCATTAAAAACTGTACTGAAAAAACAAGTAAGGCTCCTATCTAGGGAGGAAGACCTCAGTTCTAGCGAAACCTCCGCTAGCAACATTCAGGTCATTTTAAGCTCTTATAGGGACTAACTATGCCAGCCTTACTTAAACTGTGTATTGAACAAATCCATTTTAAAGCAGATCCTGCTTGCCAGACTCATGGTTTTATCAATAAAGGATATGAATGTCAACTTGAAATCCCCGGCAAATATCGGCGCTTGCAGACTGTGCCATGTTTATGAGGAATCCTTGGCCCATTTTATCTGCATTTGCCCAAATTTGTTAAATGCATGCCACACTTTAATAAAGCAGCTTTTCCAGAAAACAGCACTAGCACTTGTAATGAGATGAAGGAACTTCTCTTTCATCTGGAAATGCCAAAGGAACTGGCAAGGTTTGCCAAATTTGCTGGTCACCTTTAACGGCTATTAACTGAAAGAAAATATTAGGGATTTTAATCCAATACTGACAAAACCAAATAACCTATTTTAATGATTGACAGATGCAGTTTTACAGTTTTTATGTTATTATGCAATGACTTTTTGTAACAATTTTAATTAATTGAAACAAAAGTTTCTGCCACAATTCTATTCTGACTTTTTCTATGTTGCATCCTAACATGAACTAGTCACAAATGTGTTCTTCTAAATTACCTTCAAATTTACAAGTGGCCCCCAATTTACGTGAGTCAGTGACATAAATCTCCACTGACTCCTGTGGTTTTTGCACTCTTCATACTCTTCGTCAAAGTGATACCGCTCTAAGATCATACCTGCTTTTGGCAGGTAATGTTTATTCATCTTTTTAATGTGCATTTCGAACTCAATCAACTCCTCTGCTTCACTACCCTTAATAACAGGAAGGTGTTCAAAAACCTCTTGGCCTTCAGGACCCAAACAATGAAGAAGCAGAGAGAATTACCTCTCTGTGCTCAGGAAAGACCCACAAACCCAAGTGCAAAGACATTTTTTTGTTGTTTGTTTTTTACATTTTGACCACCTGACCAGGCCTGGAAGGAACACCAGTGCTCGACTAAGCACCAGAAACTTTGTACTTCCCTGTAAAAGAAATCTGAACTACAATAATGTCCACGAAAATTACACGTACTCCAGATTTCAGTGAGCGCAATGTACTATAGTAAAGATCTCACAAGACCTCAATAATCTACATAGCCGCAGTACGATCCTCACAAAGTGGGTTACCCAGGCAACCAGCTTAACAACTAATAATATGAGCTGCGCTCTAAGTGTGACATCAATCTTCCGAAGTGCAAGACGTGCTGCCATGTACAACGTACAGTTCTCAGAGCTACCATCCTCATGAAGAAATCACCTGTAAGGGTCTCAAGGTGCTGGAGTTGCTACTGCTTCGTGGTGATCTGTTCATTAGAAGGTGAGGTGCAGAGGCAGGTTGTTCCAAGCTTTGGCCACCAGGTGTGAGAAGAAGCATTGTAGTGTAGCTCCTATTTCCCTAATAGGCTCTGCGCATTGGAATAATATATCCTATAGGTTTGACATAGGACTAAGGTCAGTATGTCCCTATCGAGTATATTAAACTTAATTACTTGTGCCAGCTAGCTCAGAGGCCACTAGAAACTCCTTGACAACAAGAAGGGAGTAGTTTCTGGCAGCCGCAAAACATGACCACTATGTTTCCCTTTTAGAATCAGAACGTGTCCCAGAGTCGTGGAAACAATAGATAACTATTTCACTCAGCTCAATCGTGCATGCTTAGTTTTCCTCAGAGTTACACAGAAAGAATAGACGGGCGAATTCAATAAAAGATTTATTGAACAGTCTTGTTTCTGGTGTAAGTATAATGTGCTGTTACGATCACAAGACAGTATGCGAGATAAATAATGTACAGGATGAGCAGTAGAAATAAATAATACTGCGATAGCATTATCTTTTAGTACATATGCATGTTACATAAATAACACAGACTAAAAATGCGAGTACTCATACGATGGGTTGCTAAGCTAGTTCTACCCCAATGTACCTAACCTAACCTAGGTGTAGGACGAGGTATGAAGTAGGTGAAGTATTCCTTACTACGGTATACTAAGAGTATATTTAAGCTTAGTATGCCTAGTATGCCAAGAGTCCCTCTAGGTTCGTAGTCAGCTCCATACCTGAAGAATGAGAGAGGTAGGAATCTCTTTGCCAGACTCGAACTCCAACACCCCGCAAGGGAAGTCAGATCACTGGAAGCTGGGAGCTCTCTGCGTGCAGGGATGACTGCGTCTTCTCAGTGCGTCAGGCCGGGAAACGGGCTCCTCTGAAGTCGAGGTCTCCTCTGGTTTACAGGGGCTAGGGAAGGTATATTTATACCTGAGAGCACCTAAGAATGTTAGCATTGACGTGAGTTGGACAGCGAAAGACGTCATGAATGAACCCCCTAAGGAATAATGGTTCATGCATAATATATGAGTCCTTGAAGAAATCAATAGTCCTGGACTAGGGAAACTCCTGCAGCCTAAGGGTCTGTTCTTCATGAACTCGTGACGTTAGGGTGGACGGATGTCAGAGACCATGCCTGTATTTGGAGTGCATGGTTTAATGCCTAAATAAGGGCTGGGATTTTATGCCTATATAAGGGCAGGGCAAATTGTGCCTATATAAGGACATGATACTGGAAAGCCAGTTTATGGATACCCTAAGAGGAATACAGCACCCACTCCTCTTTCGTGTGTACGATAATACTAAAATGCTAAACATTTAAAATGCTAAACATTAAAATGGAGTACCGCATGTTTCTAAAATTTTTCATAAAACCATTTAAAAAAGGCATTTTAAAAAACCTATTAGAATGCAAAAGGTACTGTACATTTGAAGCATGGCTTTTCATTACAGGCATAAAGTTCGAAAATAAATGCAATTGGAATGAAATAAGCAGTAATATTTACATGTGACAAAAAATGATCGATAAGTTTCTCAAAAATCAAAAGTCATTTCATGTCATGAAAATTAATGAACTGTTTTAGACACACAAGATGACTAAGTGTCCGTGGAAGTACCTTGAAGTCTGTATTATAAGGCTAGTTCTACTGTAAGCAGATTGATGTGCCATTTTTCGTTAAAATAAAAAATAATATGTGAAAAAGTTCAATTTTGGTAGAGTTCCAAGTTGTTGTAAAAATGAAGGCCAAATTTGTCACTGCAGCTCTGGAACACTGTATGCCGAATCAGAGTTAGTTCACGGGTCTGGTGTAAACATGAGATCATCTATTTCAATAGACAAAACATCATCCACTGTTGTTGGTGTGAGTTGGAACACCTCGTGAAGCAGGTTAATTGCACAGAGATGGGAAGCATTGCTTCCAGCATAGGTTGCCTCAGCAATGTTCGCGTCCGTTGTTACCTGTGTGCCTGGAGTTCTTTCTCGTACCTCAGCAGCAGCCGGAAGCGTCTGTGAGATCTCAATGAATGCTGTCATCAGGATAGGAAGCCTCTGGGGACAACACATAGCATGGGCCGTTATCTGGTCCAGCAGAGTATCGACGTCCGTTGGCGCATCCGATGGAAATGTTAGACAGGTGTCCAACACGCATTCTACACCGCATAGCAGGCATCGTAGAACAGGTAAGATGCAATCTTGCCAGATTGGTCTAAATGACAGGAACCACGTGGTATTAAGGTCCCGTAGACGATTTATGCCCAAAAGCTGTACTATTTGCTCACGGCACTTTCGTTCAAGGAGAGCTTTCTCCATGTCGCTCGGAGTGATGTCGGCGAATTGGCTGGCCATAGCGCAATAGCAGGAAGAGAAATAGAATTCCGGCAACAAGTGCTAGAATTAATGGTATGCCACCAAACACCGAATGTGCAAAGTTCGGGATGATTCCGAGTTTTGCCTGGAAAGGTGCTAACAGACTGGAGCAGATGCCCTTAAATACATGTACAAGTCCTGTTGTATCAGACATGTTGAAAATTCGTCCTATCATTTCTACGAAATGTATAGGGCAGTTTGTACGTATTAAAGTCTGTATCTCAGCCGAAGTCCTTGCAATTTGCAGATCATAGGTTTCTTTGGCCGAGGTCAAAGGCACTGTTTGTTGTAAAAGCATGGCTTTCATTCTGCTTAAAGTATCAAATCTTATAAAAGAGACGTTCAGCGAAGGCCATAGAGGCGACTCCCTGACTGTGTCTATTGGGGCAAACAATACTTGCATACAGCAAGTGACCCTGGAGTTGACCGTTACTAGATATGGGATGCCTGGCAGCATGCCACAGCAACTCTGATCATTCAACATGAGGTAACTCCCATTAGAAAGTTGTCCAAACGTTGGATTAATCACAGCAGCTGGTGTACCCTGCTGATGGCAAGACAAATTTGCCACAGAACCATTACAAGCCCCGTGCAAGGAAATGTCCTGACATATAAGTGAACCGCTTAGTGCACGTTTACAGTTTTTACCGCTCAAAAACACTTCACGATCCCCGCTCCAACATCTATATGTATACGGTAAAGCCCAAGATGTCTTAATGTATTCCTTACCCAACCTTTCATATTTGCCTGCTTGCATTTGTCTGAGGCAATACTGAAACTGAAAAGTAGTCACAGGTAGCGTGATTTTGCCATGAATAAGCCATTCTGTAGCTGGTTTTTCTGCCACTGTGAATGGTAACTTTTCCAGTTTTTCAATGCTCAGCACTGTATACTTTGCTCCTCTTTGTGCCATTTCGATCTGTTTATCAGTTAGATTGTATTCTGAAAACAGAGCAGTTGTGTTGATGAAACGCCAAGGCACATAGCCCGCTCGCATTGATTGCAGCGTCCAGCTTAATAACATAATAGAACGTAATTGAGACTGGCCTTGTTGTAACATCGCCAAATCTTGTTCTAGTATGTCGATAGCAGAGGATACAATGCCGTCCAGTGAATATATTCTGGAGGACAAAGTTGTTAACCCATTGTCGACCACAGAGAGTGATTTCTCTAAATTAATACGATCAAGTTCACGTATTCGTTCTGTGGCCTCTATCTGTGATACTTTTCATGCTTCGTTGTAGGCAGCATAAATGCCGGCATATATGAAACGTTTTTGACTCGGTTTTCTTGGTCCAAACAAGAAATCCCTAAGGTCTGCGTCTTTTGCAAGTAAGGATAAGTGTTGTTTCACATCCTGTAGTGTAGATGTATGCAGCCAATCGAGGCATAATTTCCCTACACTGTATGTTGTTACTACCCCCGGATGTTGTCTTTGGACATATCTTGGGTCTGGCCTGTGAATGGTAAAACCCTGAGTTTTATTCAGGAATCTTTCCTGACAGTTATTCGTGTCTGTGGGCCAGATCAACCATTTTTTCCAATCAGGATTAGATCTGTTGAGTTGTAGTATATTGTCAACTGTCACCACTGCCTTTGTAGCATTATCACTGGCAGGTGTTGGTACAGAAGGTTTGTTCATCTCTTTTATCTTGGCTAATCCAAGACAAGATGTTTGTTGGATAGTTTCATTCAAAAACATTATTTGTTCAGGGATGATGCAGGCTCTAAATAAGGCTTCTATTCCCTGCACTTGCCATTCTTTAGTACCCCACAAAGTTTTTGTGTCTATTGTGTCTTTCCAAAAGTCGAAACCCTGTCTAGACAGTCGGGCATTAAATAATGCAGAGTAAATCTGTTTTGTATTTGTTAACATAATTTTCAGTCCTGTCTTGTTTACATTTTTATAGTAAAACATTTCTGGATCAGATGTATTGTAACCTGAAAAATATGGAAATTTGTTAGCAAATGTTTTTGAACTACCGTGTAGGTGGTGTAGGACAATGTTCCCATTGGTTAAACATAAACACATTTCTTGGATATGCAGATTTATGCAAATAATGATGACCATAGTGGTTATAACAATACAGTTGTTCATAGTCTGATGAACCCTCTAAATATTCATTTTTAGAAAATGCAGCAGATTTTTCTAGGTCAAACATAATGTCAGTCACAGTCTCAAAGTCCCAATCATCAGAATAGGTACTGGACGTGATTAGATCACTTAGTGAAATTTTAAATAAATGTGGAATGTTCAATTCTTCCGTTGGACCAAATATATCAAAATCTGTTTTGTCCCACACTATACCATCATGTATAGGAACAGCTGTGATGTTCACTGATGACAAGTCTCTTGCTTCACGATGGGAAGATTTATGAGGTTTCAAAAGAACGTTTACGCCTTTTCCTTCAGTGTTCACATGGATGTATCTGCCACTTATAAGCACGCTCACAGTTGTTACCAAAGCTAGCCAGAGCAGGAAAACAAAAGTCCAGATATAATCCAGAGTTCAATCCATGGAGAAACCAAATAAGTCTTTTTCAGAGAGTGAAGAAAGTCTTGTATTTGCTGCTTGAATTTGAATGATGCTGGCGTCGTTTCAGGTTCACTTGGATCTTCTGAGAACGTATTAAAGTTAATGAAATAGCCAGAAGCAGTTCTATCAATTGTTGGAATTGCATCAGGATTTGTAGAAATCACTGGAACCAGTTCATCACGTGCCACATTGGTGTAGACAGGTGTATTTGGACGAACTGTTACTTGGTGTTCAAGAGGGATGAGTTCCATAGCGTTGTTGCATAGTCCTTCATCTGTTTCTGCTGAATTCTCGATGGTTATCAGTCTTTCAGTATGAACCTCTTGGATAGTAGCGAGAGGAGTGCGTTTGCTACTAGGTCGGAGTCCACGAGGCCTACTATTTAGTATTGGCCACATACTGTGGTTTGATGAGGTCGATGGACACAAATCTTTTCTCCTTTCTTCCAGCAAGGGGCGGCAGAAGTACTGTTCTTGTTCATTGAACTGCTAGGACAGGTACTGGTTGTCTGTAAGAAGGTCCAAATTCCTTCTTGTCCGCAATTTTTTCTCTGACTAGATCCCCAACTTTTGGAATCCAGACAGGCCTTGCTGGGACAGCCGGTTGATCCCCAGTGGTGGTGGGCTGTAGGAATACGTTGCTTTGTTTCGTTCTTAATTTGTTTAAGTCCTGTAAAACAGCCAAACGATCTTTGATATCAAAGGGTTTATTTTCCACCACTGTGCCTACGTGTTCTAGGTCTGGTACCCACATTCTTGTCCCAAATAGGACCTCATATGGAGTGACCCCCTAGAGAACTTCTTGGCAGGTTGTTCAAAGCACGTTGAACTCCACTAAGGTGTTTGACCCACCCGTCACCCGAGCCTAATACTCTAGCTGTTATAGACTGCTTTATGTCCCGGTTTTTCCTTTCCACAACCGAATTTCCCTCAGGATGGAATGGAGAGGAGTACCGCAATGCAACGCCCAGACTGGTCATGGCGTCTTTGTAAGCCCGAGAGCTAAACGCAGGACCCTGGTCAGAATGTAGCGTGCCTATTGCGTATATGCCGATAAAGACTCGCAAATCTTTTATAACAGTTCGAGCGTCAGCTGAGCGCTGAGGCCATAACCATAGGAACCTAGATTCAGTATTTGTGAGAATGCCTTTGTCCAGTAGGACGCAGGTGCATAGATAGTCTAATGCTGTCTAACAATGGTGTCTGCACTGGGTTGCCGCATTCGCAGCATGGTGTCAGTTGGCTCTCCCGCTGTAATTTACAGTCTAAGCAGTTGTTGATGAATATGTGAATTTCTGTATTCATTCCAGGCCACCAGTACATCTCTTTTAATGTCAAAATTGTTTTAGAGATCCCTTGATGTGACAGACCTTCCCCCAAATGTGTTTCATAAATCAAGGCTGTTCTACGTTCCAAGTTTGGAATTACCCTATCCCCCACTCCAGGGATTCGAGCAAAAGGAACGTTGTTCGCATCAATTACATAGGAGTACTTGAGTGGAAACTTTTTTGGTAACGCTGCACTGCTGCCTTTGCTTGAAGCCTTGACAGCCAACATTATCTCACCGTCTATTTTTGTTTTTGAACGAGTGATCGCAGCTACAGAAGCCGTTTGCACAGCCCCCTTTGCGGCTTCGTCAGCCAATGAATTCCTGCAACGTGAACGCCATCACGTTGATGACTCAGTGTGTGGATCACGTGAGCCTTTGGTAGTTCGTTTTTCAACTGAACTACTTGTTCCCAAAGCATTTTATGCTTTATTGTGCCACCTTTCGCATCTCTGAAACCATTTTCAAGCCAGTTTTGTATATATTCATTATACGACTGCACACAGTAAAAGGAATCGCACACGATTAGTGTGGGGAATTCTCGATCTGTACTTTCAAGTGCCAGTTTGAATGCTTGTAGTTCAGCTCGCTGAGCTGTACAATTCCCTAGAGATTGTGTTTTTGTGACCATAGGTCTGAAGATGCCATCTCGCATGCGACCTTTAACGATTGCACACGCTGCACTGTAAGCTTGCTTACTCCCGATTGCGGGTTGTGTGGATCCGTCAGTGTAAATTATGAATTCGTACTGATCGAGAGGCAGAATTTCAGTAGGCAGGGGACATTCATGTTCATACTGCAGGAATGCTTGTGTTTTTAAATCTGGATCAAAAACATATTCAACATCTGTTGCAGCAAGAGAATTAACCCATTGTATCCATCTCGGATGTAATGCTTTAGCATTTGGAATGCTTGCTTTTGTAACCGCTTCTAAAGCAGGTACTGGGGTTACGACAATAATGCGTTTCCCTTGGGCTAAGGCTCTTTCTTTTGCTACAGCGGTTTGAACTGCTGTTAGAATTTTTTCAGTAGAACTGAAGTGCATTTCCGCTTGTGTGTACAAATGAGATTTGTATGCAATTGGGATTTTCTCACCCTCATTGAAATGTTAAGTAGGTGAATCCGCATTGACCCAAAATTATTCGGATCACCAAATTGCGTTGACTTACGCGTGTTTGTAAGTGATTTGTTGCTAACATGTTAGCTTGTAGTGAACGCAAGATTTCTGTGTGTTCTTGTGTCCAGTTTCTGATCGAAAAATCAGGTTTGATTAATGCGTAGAGAGGTTTAACCCTTTCTGCATAATTTAGTATGTATGTTCTTCCAAAATTTAGGAAACCCAGGATGGATTGTAAGTTTTTTAGCGTTTTTGGAGGTTGGAGCAGCGCACACTTTTCTAAAAAGTTAGCTGCCAAGCTCTTGCCTTCACTTGAAAGCTCATATCCTAGAAATAGGACATTGAGATGGGCAATTCTGGACTTTTTAAAGTTGAACTTGTAGCCCTCTGAGGCGAATCCCAGTATAATGGTGCTCACCCTGTTCAAGTGTTTTTCCAGGTCATCGTCTGTCAGATAAATGTAATCGACATAGGACAATGCCTCATTGTCATAAATTTGTAGTAACTCCATTACCCTCGCTGAGAATAAACCTGGGCTATTCTTGAACCCTTGTGGGAGTCGACAAAAGTGACGCTGGGTCCCCATTATGGAGAATGCTGTTAAGTACCTGCTTTCAGGTGCCATGTTTTGACAAAAGAAACCATTTGAGATATCTAATGTTGTTTTATATTTTTTACGCACAATGTTATTCATTAATGCTGTGCTATGTGCATTTTGAACTGCAAAAGTTTTAGAACAAGTGTTTAGGTGTCTGTAGTCCAAAACTAGATGATATGTATTGTCTGGTTTGGAGACAGGAAACAAAGGATTGTTCATTGAGGAGGTGCATGTTTCAATCACCCCTTGATATTCAAGTTGATCTAAGATCTCCCTGACCTGTTTTTTAGCTTCTTGCTTTATAGGGTACTGCCGTTGTGCAGTTGGTTCATGTTTCAGATGTATTTTATGGTGAGGTGAATCCTCATCCCATCCTACATGATTTTTATATAACGCTGGGGCCTGGGCTACTGCCCATTTCCTGGCATATGTATATTTTAAGTGAATTGGAATATGGTTAGAGAAGGCAGGCATAATAATGTCCTCGCCATGTGGGCACTCCCTGTCAAATTGTGGTGGCCAGTCTTTTTCTGCTAGAAGTATGTCATAGCCTCTTGATAGTCTTTCCCAAAAAGTGCTTTCACCTGTCTAGGTTTGTCTCCCTCCATCCGGAGTGTTATTTCATATAACCTTTACGGAGTACTAACCCTGGTGTCTACAGTCTCTACTTTAATGTATTCATTCAAGTCCACTATCTCCAGAAGTTCCTTCACGTTCTGGCGAACTATTGTGACTTCTGCTGCACTGTCCAGCATGGTCTGAGCCCATTCTCCGTTCTTGAGTTGTGTTCTCAGTATTCTCGGCATGTCTAATCTTTAGACCTGCTACTTTCTTTTTGGAGAATTGAGGTTTTGTTTTATTTTTTGGAGCGTGCTTGTCGTCTTTCGATTTCACGCGTTCTTCTTTATGTTCCGCCCGTCCTCTTCTTTCCGAAGTCTGTTATGAGATCTGAAAGGGACGAGAGGAACGTGTATCAGTATCTTGATACCTATCAGGTTTTCTCAAATTATCCCTATTCCTGAGGTTATACCTCCTTTCAGAGGGCTCCTTTTGAGGAGACCTACCTCAGGATTGAGAACGTTTCTCGTTTGAATTTTGTTTATTAGATTCCCACTTCTTTTTAGAAGATGTAGGAGTTTGTTTAATTGAGTCCTTCTCAGGACTTTCAGATAGCTTCGGCTTCACTGGTCTTCCACCCAAACTATCTCTGCCTAATTCTGCATAGGATTGTTCTATTATTCTGGGTAGCTCAGTTTGATGTTCTGTAACATCGAATTCCCTCAATTTCTGTCGGATCGCAACTGCTGCTGCCTCTCCTTTAATATTAGATAATATTATTGTTGAGACCTGCTCGAAATTTTTCAGTAATTTCATACCTAAATTTAGAGCAGGCTCTGCCCCATATTCGTTTTGAATTTGTTTTAGGACATCAGGTATTACCGCAATTGACGGAATGCCATGTGTTTTGGTATAGATGGCAGCAAAGACTGAGCCCCAAGTGGTGCAGTCTTCCAGTTGTGGTGTGATCCCCATTGGTAAACTGATTGTTAGGATTCTGTGTTTCTCATACGGGCTAGTATTTGGAAATACTGCTTCGATTTGAGTAATTTTTTTAGCTATCCAAAATGGAATTTGCTCACGTTTTGTGGGCATTTTACCCATGACTGAGTTGAGAGTCTGTGGTGTAATTTTTAGTGTAGTCCCCTGATGAGGGGTCTGATTTTGAATAGTGAATGGTGGTTGGACTGTAAGAGTCCGCATGACATATTTGACCAATTGTCTGTAAATTTTTATTAACTCTTTTATTTGAGTATGTAGTTCCTCATCTGTCATTATATCCAGTTCAGGATGAGGTGTGTAGCCGGCTAAAATCGGCCATGTTGCTCCTGGTCTACCTAGTGGACCGAGCCTAGTAATGTTTTTGTGATGTTTTAGGGCGCCTTTAAACCAGAGCTGATTCTCCTGGTATGTTAATGGAATTTCTATATCCTCGAAAGGAATGTATTCCTCTGGTAGATCATCTTCTTTGTAGAAGTGAAATGTGTGTGATATTGGATTGCATTCAGGAAGTATTACCCATGAATAGAATACCTCTGTCTGAAAGGATTCATGTGCCTCTATCACAAAAACTGCTCTACCTCCTCTTGGCGGTAGGCCATGTTTTATAAGTTTTATAGTGATGGCTCTTCTTATGTTTTGAGGGATGTCTATAACACCCTCCTCGGTTTCATTTAAACCTGTAAAGTTAAAAACTGCTGCTTGGGCTGGATCAGCCGCAGCTTCACCGTTTCCGGTTTCAGTCATTTTGTTTTTTGAAAAATGTAGAACAAGTTTCAAGGAAACAAAGATTAGGTGCACAATATTTTGGAACACTGTATCCTTCAACGTTGAGCAAACCAAACAGCTAATATATAGGGTGCTTCCCTATGTAGCCGTGGTGGATACTTAACCCTGCCCACTCCAGACGTCTTTTGGAGTATACGGGTAGGGGTCTCTGAGAGAAAAAGCATGGCTGAGTTACTCAGTATCTAACGTTGAATTACCGCCTTACCAAACCGTTGGGCGCCATGTAGTGTAGCTCCTATTTCCCTAATAGGCTCTGCGCATTGGAATAATATATCCTATAGGTTTGACATAGGACTAAGGTCAGTATGTCCCTATCGAGTTTATTAAACTGAATTACTTGTGCCAGCTAGCTCAGAGGCCACTAGAAACTCCTTGACAACAAGAAGGGAGAAGTGTCTGGCAGCCGCAAAACATGACCACTATGTTTCCCTTTTAGAATCAGAACGTGTCCCAGAGTCGTGGAAACAATAGATAACTATTTCACTCAGCTCAATCGTGCATGCTTAGTTTTCCTCAGAGTTACACAGAAAGAATAGGACGGGCGTTTTCAATAAAAGATTTATTGAACAGTCATGTTTCTGGTGTAAGTATAATGTGCTCTTACGATCACAAGACAGTATGCGAGATAAATAATGTACAGGGTGAGCAGTAGAAATAAATAATACTGCAATAGCATTATCTTTTAGTACAGATGCTGTTACATAAATAACACAGACTAAAAATGCGAGTACTAACCCTGGGCGTAGTTCGCGAAGCAGCGCTACGCGAAGCTACGCGAAGTGCACTTCGCACTACGCGAGCTACGCTTAGCACTACGCGAACTGCGTAGTGCGCTGTTCGCGATGATTGCACAGTGCCGGATGCTTGTCCGCACTGTGCAATCATTGAAAACGGCATCTTGCACAGTGCGAAGCAGTCTCTTACTGCCGCTCGAGTAGATTTTTACCGAGCGGCAGCTTCTCAACGCGGACTGGTAGTTTCTCATCGCGAGCGGTCGCGAGCATACGCGACCACTCGCAATGAGAAACCTGAACTCCCCGCTTGAGAATCTCGCCGGAGGTTTATTTTCCACGCTCGCGATCGGCAACTTGATGTTGCTGATTGCGAACGAGGAAAAAGTCTTGCCGGGATAGTCATTTTGCTTGCTCGCGGTCGCCAACTTGACGTTGAGGACGGCGAGCAAGCAAAATGACCGCTGCACTACGCTACGCTATGCTACGCGTTTGCACTGTGCTACGTGCAATTCGCGTAGTGCGAAGTAGCGCAAACTTCGCAAACTACGCGAGCGTAGCGTAGTGCTTTGCCCAGGGTTAGTACTCATACGATGCGTTGCTAAGCTAGTTCTACCCCAATGTACCTAACCTAGGTGTAGGACGAGGTATGAAGTAGGTGAAGTATTCCTTACTATGGTATACTAAGAGTATATTTAAGCTTAGTATGCCTAGTATGCCAAGAGTCCCTCTAGGTTCTTATCAGCTCCATTCCTGAAGAATGAGAGAGGTAGGAATCTCTTTGCCAGACTCGAACTCCAACACCCCGCAAGGGAAGTCAGATCACTGGAAGCGGGACTCTCTGCATGCAGGGATGACAGCGTCTTCTCAGTGCGTCAGGCCGGGATACGGGCTCCTCTGAAGTTGAGGTCTCCTCTAGTTTACAAGGGCTAGGGAAGGTATATTTATACCTGAGAGTACCTAAGAATGTTAGTATTGACGTGAGTCGGACAGCGAAAGACGTCATGAATGAACGCCCTAAGGAATAATGGTTCATGCATAATATATGAGTCCTTGAAGAAATCAATAGTCCTGGACTAGGGAAACTCCTGCAGCCTAAGGGTCTGTTCTTCATGAACTCGTTGTGACGTTAGGGTTGACGGATGTCAGAGACCATGCCTGTATTTGGAGTGCATGGTTTAATGCCTAAGTAAGGGCTGGGATTTTATGCCTATATAAGGGCAGGGCGAATTGTGCCTATATAAGGACATGATACTGGAAAGCCCGTTTATGGATACCCTAAGAGGAATACAACAGCATGTTGTGCTGTTGCTTCAGAGGATTCAAGGGGTGTCTGCGAGGACGAGGGAGGTAGATCGTAGGTGTCTGGTCGGTAGGGGGAAGGTCATGCATTTGTTGATGTATGCTGGTCCTTTCTTGTGCAGGGCTTTATATGCTTGGGCCAGTGTAGAATCTTGAGGAGGGGTGTGATGAGGGTCCGTCTGGGGAGGTCGAAGATGAGTCTTGCAGCTGAGTTTTGTATTGTCTGTGGTCTCTTCAGGAGGCGTACAGTGGTTCCTACGTATAGTGTGTTCCCGTAGTCCAGCCTGCTGGTGACAAGGGCCTGCATGACGTTCCTTCTGGTGTTGACTGGGAGCCACATGAAGATTTTGCGGAGCATGCGTAGGGTGTGGAAACAGTCGGATGAGACTGCGTTTACCTGTTTCTTCATAGATAGCTTGCTGTCCAAGATGATGCTAAGGTTGCGAACATGGTCTGTTGGGGTGGGGATAGGCTGAGTTCAGGAGGCCACCATGTGTCATTCCACAGCGAGGTGTTGTTCCCAAAGATGAGGACTTCAGTCTTGTCCAAGTTGAGCTTGAGCCAGTTGTCCGTCATCTAGTCGGTGACGTTCATCATACAACTGTGGAAGTTGGCTCTGGTGGTGGAGGGGTCTTCTGACAGTGAGAGGATGAGCTAGGTGTCGTCGGCATAGGAGATGATGTTGAGTCCATGCGATATGATGGTGTTGGCCAGGGGGGGAACATGTACGTGTTGAAGAGGGAAGGGCTTGGGGGGCGCCGCGGATGATGATCATGGGTTCCGAGGTGAACGGTGGGAGACAGATTCTCTGGGTTCTTCCGGTGAGGTATGAGGTGATCCATTTGAGGGCATCTCCTTGGTGGGAGATGGATTCTCTGTCTTCTTCTGGTGAGGTATGAGGAGATCCATTTGAGGGCATCTCCCTGGATTCCGATCCAACTCTATAGCACCCGCGACTGCAGAGACATTCTTGTTCACACAAACGGCTCAGATTGTACGTTTCTCTCTATAATCATTAATACCGGATAGTATGTCAGTTTGACAGTACCTTAAATTAATCATACGCTTCATGTGTGTTCGGGTGTTGAGATGTTAATCGATCTGAATTTTGCTCGTCGGCAATGTGATGATGTAGAGCAGCACACCAAATCAGTGAAGCGTGAATATATTTATTGTAGTTTGATAGGAAACATGAAATGTCCCAGCCACCACATCAGCCAGCTTCCAACTGACCTTTCCTGTTCCTTCCATACCTACATTCTGCATTCTAAGAATCCTTACATATCTACATTCTAAACATCCTCCCCACTCTATGACTCATTGCAACCAGTCACGTGTAAGGATACCTCACTTTCTCCACCAGATGTATGAGACTATCCCTAGATTAGTCACCTTAGGTGACTAAATGCCTTGGTGGGGCCAGAGAAGCCTCATTCAGCAGATTTTTCAACACATCTGAAACATTACGTAGGGTGGTAGAGTGTTGGATGTGTGGGGAGGGATTTTGGCAGATTAACCATTACTCTCTGCTTTTAAAATAGACCCTGAGTGAGACAGACAGCTAAAGAAAACTTGGGTGTGAGAGAGGTGGTGGTAGAGGACAAGACAGGGCAAAAGATAGAGTGTGTGAGACAATAATAAGTGGGGAGAGGGAGAAAGACCAAGCAAAAAAAGGAACATCAGAGGGCAGGAAAGGGCATGGACACTTAGGAGATGCCAGGTAATTTGTGCTACCAAAAGCTTGCCTTTTTGTACCCCTGACCTGCCTTTGCAACCTCTGGTCTCAAAAGAGTATTAAAGCAACAACAGATAAAGAAATTAAAAAACTCAAAAGAGCCCTGCTTACTTTCTGTACTCTCCACTACTTGTCTGGAAGAAGGGTACAATCTTGTGATGTTATCAGTAGTCACATGGTGTGTGTAATGGTGTGTGTAATGTCACAATCTTTAGCCCTGCCATTTTGGTGGATCTGACTCTACGGTAACTGGAAAGAGGGGACAGTAAAAAAGTGAGAAACAGGCTTTGTTGGGAAAGAAATAAGGAGAGGCTAATGAACAGCAATCACTGAGACAGAGGGTGAAGCATAGAAAAAAGTGACTGCACAATAGTAGAGGATACAGCATTGATAAAATGATCAGAAGAATGAGCGTGATCCATTCTGTGGCTGAAACTGATCTGCCGCAGCTGAGCTGGTGAGCGCTCTTCTGCTTTACAGTTTGCATCTGAGGATCTTCTGGTCATCTGTGATGAGCCACAGCAGGCCCAGGTCATATGACAGGTGTCTGAACTTATGGCATTTGTACTGCACCAGGCTCCAGGATGTTCCAAACGGGTTGCTTGCACTTATCCCATTCCTAAAATAAAGATGAGAGGATTTTTATTGGGGATTGTCAGCTGCCACAGATTTAAAGAATTAAAATCTGCCAGATAGTGGAGTTGCTGCTTTACTAGTGGAAAGAAAACTGGCACATCAAATAACATTCTCATGTGGTGCATTGTGTGAGCAGAACCGTCTGGAAGCGCATGGGTTCAGTGCCTTAAAATGAAGTGGGCGGGGTGTGCTGGTGGGTACGGGGATCTATAGTAGGGCAAGGTATCTCACACTGCATCACCCTCACCCTATAGTGGCCATGTGAGCAAAGGTACTGACAGTTTTTCCTGTCCCTAAATCACAGACAAACCATTTTCTATGTGTTGGAAAGTGGGTTATTAGTAGTGAAAATATGCATCTACCACTATCAATAAGGCCACTAACACAGTCTAGGGCTCAGTATAGGTCTCAATAAATTATTCCCATGCTCAACGCTGGGCAGCTTGGCTGCGAGCAAGCAGGCTTAACTTAGGAGACAGGTCTGTAAAGCCTTTAAAAACACCAATTCAATAAATAACTAAGAGATAACACACAATAAAAATCCCACACAATGTATACAAATAGGAAATATTTGTATGTTTAAAATGACACCAAAACGACAAAAATAAAAATGTAGGGAACTGGAAATTTTAATTTTTAAAGATTTAGCACTATATAGCACTTAGAAACCTATAGCGCCACTCTGGGACATCTGGTCATGGTTGACCGGGACAAAGTCAAAGTTTCAGGCCGACCGCGATGGAGCCCTGCTTGGATACCCCTCGCGGTAGACCTCAGTCTAAATTTTACCTTCGGACTTAGAAACTTTTCTGGAGCTTTTTCTGCCGTGGTCCCTCGATGCTCCTCACCAGTCCTAATTCGATGACGGTTTGCCGGCTTGCTTTCCAGGGAACTCCCAGTCAAACTCTGGAAGTTGGACCTCCAGAGCTTTTCAGCAGGATAAATCAGAAGGGCAGGCCGGCTCGTGGTTGAAGATCGCAGAATTGGCTCTCGCGGTTGAGTTGGTCCCCTTATGGAGCTTTTTTCCAAAGTTGCTCCAACTTCCCCAAACTTCAGAAACTTCTTGCTAAAGTTCCTCTTGGGGGTCCAAAGTGTCCAAAACACAATCCAAGGGTCTGGAATCTCCAAGATGCTCCTTGTAAGGTTGGGACCACAATTCCCACAATGCACCTGGACAAAACCCTTACAAATCCACTGGATGCACTCCAGGCATGGAATTCTTGGTGGTGATGGTCCAGGTGAGCTCTGTTAACCTGTAGCTCGCAGGGAGTCCACTCTTTGTTCCTCTTGAACCAAGGTACATCCAAAGGGCTGTAGTTCCAGATAATGCAGCAGGCACAGTCCGTAAGAATGCAGGGCCTGATGGTGTAAATCAAGTTTCCAGCTTAGTAAGCCTTCTTCTCTTGGTTTCAAGCAGCAGATCTGAGAGACTGTGCGCCTCTCACATATTCATTCAATGTTCTCTGGGGTCAAGCAGGAGAGCACTCCTGTCCAATGAGGTGCAGGGCAACACCCCAGGGCATGACCACTTCCTCCAAAGTGTGGCTTAATCTTCTTCCAGAAAGCACTATTCTTTCAAAATTCAGTATGACTGAAATCTCAGCAGAGGAGCAAGAACTGGTTAAAACATCCTCCAGTATGGCTCATTTCCATAGCTCGCCTCCCCCTACCATTTGCAAATTCCTGCCTTAAGCCTGCCGTCTGGCTGGGTCAGAGGGCTGGGGGGTAGATGGGCTTTCCGGCCTGTCCTATCTCTCCTTTGAAGCTCATGCTTTACAACCCCTCCCCCCTGCTCTGGCTTTCCTGTGTAGAGGAGCTCTCTCCAACAGATAGCCTCTCTGGGGTGAGCCACTTATCACTTCATCAAAGCAGCCTGGCTAATCCAGTTAACTCTGACCAATCAGGGAAGACTCCAGCAAGGCTGAATTTTGACTTACAGACAAGAGAATCTTAACTTCTTTTCTGTATTTTTTAAGATGAATTCAACAATAGCATAATCTTGGATTTATCAATACCATTATCGTAAGTCCTTGAATGATATTTTATTTGATTCCTAACAATAGTTATGCGTTCATAAACTACTGCAATGTTATTCTATGAGGCTAGGGTCCTACAATGGGTAAATTGATATGTGCAATTTCTCCAACACCAGGGCTCATAAAACTTCTTTTATAAGGACCCTGCTTATAGCTACCTGCGCCCCCGACCCCTGGAATGCCTATGGTAGACTTTAAGGGTCCTGAATATTCACAAATAGTAAAGATCATTACTCCACAGTGCTCCTAGCACTAAAGTAGATTTTGGGAGGCACTTTACTTCAATGGGGCAAGTGACATGCGCAATTTCTCTATCCCCAGGGCATATAAAACATAACTTGTAAGGGGCCTCCTTATAATGACATGACCCCCCACCATTGGGACACCTAGGGGAGACCCTGGGGATACATAATCTGCCAAAATATTGTAGATTATCACTCTTTAAGTGTCCATACCACCAAAGTCGAGTTTGGGCACAATTTACATTTAATAGCAGTGCTACAATACAGGGCTGCTTTTAAAATGGTCTCAGGCTCTCAGCAGTGCACACATGCAAGTACAACAAAGGCTGCTGGCCTCTAAACTGCCATGCCCAATTATGTACTAGGGGCTTAAAGGTAGTTTTAATCCCCCTGCCCTATTATGTACTAGGGACTTTTGGGGTAGGTCATGCCAATCATAGGTACACCCTAACACCTAGTGTACCCTAATGCAAGTGTGTTTTCACTGGGTGTTCTCAACAAAGCACTAGTCCTGCCCAAAGCAGGGCCCAGAGCACTCCGAGTCAGAAAACCAGCATCCCGGGGTCTCAAATGGGGCAAAAAGTGGGGGGACACTGCTAACAGGTCCTGATTTCCGACACTATGAATATGTAAAACGTATTCCTGAATTTCCAAGAGTAAGCTTATGTTCATTGGGCTCACTGTCTTTTCTTGTGCACAAAATGATTCACCCTATCTATCCATATGTGCAAAGCACCTAAGCATGTCGTCTTATGTGTCCCACTCTCTTCATACTGTCTAAGTTGGAGGATTCCTTGTAGATGACATTGAAAGTAGCTGCTGTTTTGAAAACCTATCATCAGAGTTGCCCATTGCTACACATTTCTAAGAGAAAGTTGAAAGAACAAAGCCTGTGGAGAGAAATGGTACCCAGATAATAAAAAGAAGGTCCTAGAACAGGAGTAAGGCTGGATGAAGTGGAATAATCTGCTTGATTGTTGGGCCAGCAACCATCCTATGTGATATTTTCCTTAGGAAAACTAATATTTGTTTTACAGTACAATTATTCTGAGATAAAGGGAAAAATAAAAATAATTAAACACAGTTTTATAATCTAAGTGTTAAAATACAGAGTGATCAAGTTATTATTTAGTTTTTTTTATTGCCATTTAAAAAATATACAACCAGAATGCAAACGACATAAAAAACACCAACATAAAAAAAACACCCATCCCCCCGGCCCCTCACAGAGAATACATGTTCAATTCAATAAATAAAGTGCTTATAGCATGATTTCTTAAATTCATAAACAATGTTTGACAAATTTGGATATAGTTCATTATGTCAAAGCGCCTTTCCTCTAGTGGATCATCATACGATTATCATAAAGTGACAAGTGCCTAATAATAAAAATTTCCCATCTTATGGCGATCTAGATAGAAGAACATACCCAATAACCAACCTCCCTTGCCCAAAAAAAGTGCCATGTGCTTTTGTATCCACAAATAAGCCAAGGGTACTCGTAGTGCGTTTTATTATTTCCCCCCTTGCATGGCCAAGTAGTTAACCCAATAGGTCAAGCGATCCTCAATCCCTTTTTCCTGGCTCGAACTCCCTTCTTTGCGTAAACCGCTTTTTCCAGGTTGTGTGCAGATAGCAACCTAGCCAACCATTGGTGAAAGGAAGGAGGGTTAGCGTCCAGCCAGGCAGAGGCAACGTGGAGCCTAAAGATACCCATGGCAATAAAAATCAAAGCCCACCCTCATTTCGCCAGACAGTGTTTTGTACCCCCAACAATATCACAGAAGGGGTTAGAGTTAAATTCAAGGACAATTTATCTCAAAAATAACTAGAGATTTCCTCTAACACAGACGAGGGGGCACCACAGGTGGCAAACATATTAAATATGTCTGCTCGATAAAGAGAACATCATGGGCATTGAGTACCTTTACCGTCCGCCCATTTAGCGATCCTATTCGGAGTATAGTATTAAAAAAAGTAGGTTTTATAAAACTGAGCCTGAAGATTTGCAGATAGCAAACAGATTGTGAGCTGAGAGGGTTTGATGAAAAGCCATATCAGTTATGCCTAATTAAGATTGCCATTTCCCTGAGTATTTTTCCAAATCATCTTTCATCTGGTTATTGAGGAAATTGTAGATTGTACCAATTCGGGGAGGTTTAATATCAATCAATTTTTCAATAAGTTCACTTTTAGCAAAGCCGGCAGGACCACCCCCTTTACGCGGTATGAAATTCCGAATTTGAAGATATTCAAAAAATTCCTTGTGGCTAAGATCCAAATTACTTCTAAAATCGCTAAATTGAATAATATCTGATGAAGAGAAAAAGACCCCAAGTTTGTTTATTCCAGCTTTAATCCATGTTGCAATATAATAATCCCCAAAAATCTCAGGGAAATTCTCATTATTACTCAAAGGGCTATAGAAATTCAATCTTTCAATGCCCAGCAGTCTGAGAACTGAGGTAAAGACCTCAGTAAGCTCCCATAAGGGTCTTGAATCTCACCCTTTTGTAATACTCTCAGTTCCAATTGCCACCATAAACAGCCCCGAGCTTCAGAGGCAATTAATAATTCAGGAGGAGAGAGAGGAGAGAGGATCCAATATTTGTCCGTTGAAGCATTCTTTCAATAAGACTGCACAATGCTGCAAGGTAGTCACCCAATAGTACAATTTTAAGTTGGGAAGGGCCCACTGCCCCTCCCCCCATGTTTTGGAAGTGACAAAATTTTTGTAGACCTTCTGGGCCGAAAGTAGGTCCAAAGAAATTGAGAAAAGAGATCATCAAATTTCTTCAACCATGGGTTCGAGAATTCTATTGGTATAGCTCTAAAAAAGTATTACATTTTTGGAAAGAATATCATTTTAATGGCGTTACATCTAACTACAAGGGAAAGGTGTAAATTATTCAATCTATACAGTGATCTCTTAGTCTTATTGACCAGAGAGGCAAGATTTTCGTCAACAATCAGATCGGTACCGGCCAGTATATTCACCCCTAGATATCCGGCATTTTTCACCACTCTGGGGTCTAACCAAGCTATTTTCTGGTTAATGATAATTTGCGTTTTATCTTTGTTTAGGGAGTACCCTGACACTTCCCCAAACTTTCGTGCCTCTGCTTCAACCGTCTTAATTGATGATTCCGGATCAGGGGTAACCAGCGCAATGTCGTCAGCATAGGCTATGGTTTTCGTGTCATAGCTTTGCATAAGTATTGGGAGAATAATCAGATTGTTTTCTACTCTCCTGATGAAAGGATCGATATACATTGCGAAAAGCAGCAGGCAGCAGGGACAACCCTGCTGAGTCCCCCGTGATATCTGGAATTGGCCAGTTATTTCCCCATTTATCAATACACTAGCAGTGGCTTTAATATATAATGCCTGTATAGCCCGTGTAAAGCCAGAGCATATCCCCATTCTCTGCATGACGGCCCAAAGGTAAACCAAGGAGACCCTATCAAAAGCCTTCTCGACATCCAGCAGAATCAAGGACATAAGGTCCCCTGTAACCTGAGTTGCAAAAAACAGAGAGATGGCTCTTCTTACATGATCTGTTGTACCTCTTCCAGGTATAAACCCATGCTGCCATTTGGAGACCAAATTGCCGATCACTTGCGGCAGGCAAGAGGCTAGTATTTTTGAACAGATTTTAGAGTCCCCATTAATTAAGGTAATCGGGCGATACGAGCCAAGCTCCTGAATAGGTTTATCCTTTTTAGGGAGAACAATGATTTTAGCAAGCTACCAGGAATTAGGGGGGCTAAGCCTTTAAAGATTTGCTCAAATAGGGTTTTTATAACCTCTTTAAGTTGGCCCGAGAATATTTTATAAAATTCAGTGGGTATGTAGTCAGTGCTAGCCGCCTTCCCTTCTGGAAGGCTGGTCATTGAAGCAAGGATCTCCTCTCAGGTGGGGGGCCCTTCAAGTAGCTCTTGTTCCTCCCCAGTCAAATGGGTCAGCAAAGTTGAGTCAAAATACTCATCCATAACCTTCTGCATAGAGTGAGCGTCTCCGTCTGTGCTCTCGGAGTATAGTGCCTGATAGTATTTTTGAAAAGATGCCCTTAGCCTAGCCGGCTCCATTACCACCCATCAATCGGATCCCTGATAGACCGTATCTCGTTTGTAGTTTGCTGCATGTTTTCTTAATGCTAGGTGATGCCCTATTTTATCACTACATTCATAGGCTTTTTCCCTAGAAGCCGCCAGTTTGGACGCTGCTTTCTTGGCGAAAATGTCCCCAATGTCTGCTTTAACGGTCACCACCTCCATTTGGGTTGTATCCACTTCATTCCCCTGCTGGACTGCAATTATAAGCTTCTCTTCTGCCATAGCCAAATTCTTTTGAAATTCCTGTCTTAAGCATTCTTCATTTTTTCCCAGCTTTAGAGAAAACTGAAGGGTTTCACCCCGAATACATGCCCTGAGTGTATCCCACATTACTCCTATTAGGGCAGTGCCGACATTCCTATCCAGAAATTCCGGGATCCACCCTTTCGTATATTTATACTAATCCTCATTGTACAGCAAAGCTCTTTCAAAGCTCCAGACAGAGACCCTCTTAGCAAACCCTTTCCCCTTAATCTCTCAAATTAGTGGGATATGATCTGACAAAATTTCAGGGTGAAGCTTTACATAAGCGTCCTGCATTAAAGAAGAGGATACAAAGAAATTATCTAGACATGCATGAGACTGGTGTGGAATGGAATAATATGTATACCCATGCTCTGTTGGCTTCAAGCTGGACCATACATCGATAAGCACATGGTCGCGGCTTAAATTTCTATGGGCTCGCAAAACGTTTGTTTTCTTCCAATGTATTTCTGATATTCATCCATAACCCAGTTGCAAGGTAAGTTAATATTCAGACCTCCACACATAACAATTGGCATGGGCCAATGCGCTAGCTCATTTCAGATCCAATCGAAAACCCCTGGGTCATCAGCAATATTACCATATACCGAGCATAAGGTAAAGGGTTATAAGCTAAAGACCGAGCATTCGGTAATGACTCACCTCCCATGAGGATCCCTTCGAGTCTGCGTAAACTGCATAAAATTATTATGTGCTAGAATTGCCACCCCACGCATGCGTACACTTTGAGATGTCCCCCCCAATTAGGGTATAACCCAGAGTTTTTAATACATCCTTCTGTGTCTCTTCAATATGAGTCTCTTGTAGGCAGACAATATCGTCACACAAGAGTTGCAACCCTTGAGAGACTCTCTGTCTTTTCCGAGCATCATTTAGTCCACAAATATTAAGGGTGGTAATCCACAGCTTCCCCTTTCCTAGTATTAGAAGGACCTAGAGTGATCAAGTTAGCAGACAAAAAATCTATGCACCAGTGTGAAGATTGAGTGGATGCAGGGATGATGATCAGCATAATCCTTGAAGATTGGTGGAGTGATAAAAATGGGACTATTTCACACTCGAGGACCAGTCATGATTTATAATCCTTAACATAGACTCTGCGGTCTTGCAAGAACATTCTATGTCTACCATAAAGTACTTCTACCAGCAGAAAAATGTCAAAAGATAAAAGGCAAGAAAGAAGAAAAGGGCCACAAATTTATCTCACAAATATTGGCAATGGTAACCAACATAATAATCTACCAGCTGCCAAGCAGAAGAGAGAAATTCACAAGTTATCACACAGATTGGACTTCATTTTGAAGAAGTGGAATTCATTTACATAATGCTCCAATATTTACTCGTGACTCTGATTGTCGACAATTACCGGTTCCTAAACTGTGTAGACCACAGGTGCTCAATGTAAACCCTAGGTATCAACTGGGGGTCATCTAGGGAAGGAAAACATGGAAGAGACAATTCCGGACAGTTTTTCTGGTCTAGTGTAGATGCCTGTTGTCTAGAATTGTTGTAAAAGGGTCACCATTTGCAAGGTAACCAAAACCAGTCGGACATCAAAACCACCCTTCGGAAAGTAGGAATTGATTGGGTTGGAACCTCTAGCGTCTGCTTCCAAAAGACAGGATTGAGGGTGACCAATTGTCTTGTGTTATGGAGACCGGTGTCCTGTGTGTCACAGTCATTGCCCATGCTGTCTCAGTTTGACACTCATTGAGCTCTTTGTGGCCTTGTCCAGGAAATGTAACACTATATAGATGCTTGAAAACAATACACATTATGTTGTCATTTTCATGCCGGGACCCTGTCACCAAGAGACCTGGCAGTCGGGACAACCAACCTGCGCAGTGTGCCAAAAAGGCACAGTGTCCCTGCGTGGGAGAGGAGGACAGTACCATAACTCGTACACCATATACAATGTTTATCCCAATAATTAACAACACCTAAAAGCCAAATATATTTCAACAACAAATCAATTAATGATGCTACATTCATAGTTGCTCCTGTTAGAGTGGTATGGGTAATGTGATATGTACTCTCATCTATAAGATGATTTACAGCATAAATAAATGTGTCTCTTTCATTAAGGGTGAGGTCATAAGCATTGCATTTGTTTTTTTTGTTTTTTTATTTAGTCCTCATTTATCAAATTATGCTCTGAATTCAGGAAAGCAAGACCTGGCCAGACTACAAAGAGGCAATGAGGCACCCGGTCTCTCCACGGGGGAGGAAGGATAGAAATAAAAATATCCCGGGTCCAGGACAAATACCTCCTGGCTGGTCGGTAGCGCTGACTCCTCCTGAAACAGGTGCCGAAAAAGGTGACCCCAGCACTAAAGCAACCTGTATAGCATAAAGTTAATCATTGGACCATAAGGTTTCAAAATAAACATTGCATTTGTTGTGAAAGTCATGGTTTGCATGGTTGTTGCTTAAGTTAGGGATTGTACACCTAACCATAACTTGAGCATTTCACTGTTTTTATAGCAATAGTGGACTATATTACCTGGTTACCTTTTATGTTTCCTATATATGTACGTGCATTATATTGAACAAAAATGTGTGGAAGTGCCCTCCACCTACGCAAAGTAAGAACCGGATGTATGAATATTTCAGCATCAGCAACCTCAGAACGAGATTATCCGAATGAAATGTAAATACATCAAATTCATTTTTTTATTTTTTGTTTTACAAATATGGGGTGAAATCATTACTGATAAACGGTTGTGTTCAGAAAGAAGGTTTTTACTAAGTATAACTACGTAAAAAAAAAAAATCTATCAAACAATTTTAAAAACCACACCCATTTCTTTTCTTTTTCAATAAGGGAAGAGTTTTCCCCCCTCTGAACGGGGAATGTAAGTTACATAAAACAAAATTTCACAGACTTTAAGATGGCAGAAGATGTTTGGGCAATTCTTGCTTGACAGTCCAACCACCAGATGTGTCAGTGGTCTTCATTTCAAAAGACCTTCAATGCCTGATGAGTGCGGTAATCCTGTTACTGGCTGCACAGAGAATTATGAAGTCTACTTTGTTATCACAGGCCTCTCGTTTCTAAACAGCTGAAATCAGTGGGGGAAACTGCAGTAGAGAATGGGAATAAGACCCAGAATTATTCACTTTACCAATGTTATTTTATGAAGACTGATGGTGAGGAAGGTGGCGACTCTTATTGTTAGCTCAAGGGTGCCGGAGCGGCACTTCTAAGGTAAATTTTGGGGTGTTCTAAAGTATCGGGGTGCGTCTGAATATTGGGGTTCTCCTCCCACACACCTCACCATGCAAATATATGCCAGAAGGAAACACAAATAGCGTTGGAGAGAAGCATATGCACCTCCTTGTCCCACCCCCAAAAAAAGCAAAATCTGATGCCGAGGGACCTACAAATGCAAAAAGAAAACAGCAAAAAAACAAGAGTGGGCATGTATTTCTTGAAAGTACACAAAAAGAAAACAAAGGTTGGTCTGTGACAACGGTGACAAAAAAGAAATTGAGGCTAAAACCATTGGCATGGGCAGCAGGTCCAACCCGGTTTGCTCTGTCATACTACAGCCCCCTCCTCTTCCTCTAAGAGGAGGATGAGAAAAAAAGAAGTAAAAAGCAGCAGTAAAAAAAAGAACAGGGGTAAAAAACCGAGGCAAGCGGTCGGGGGCAGACACTGTGGGAAGGTCACGGGCGAAGTGCGCTCAGAGGAGGCCTTCCCATTGAGGATAGCCCTAGAAGTGTGCGACAGCAAGATTGAATACATTCTCTATTTTGCATATTCAACTGAAACACTGAAAATCGCCAAAGTACCTCCCAATTATTATGACAGAAATAACCCTCTTAGAAGCTTTGTTAAAAGAAAAAAAACATCTAGTCCAGTTTTCCTCTTCCGAAAATAAACACTTGGCTAAATGCTATTGTTCTTACGAGATTCAGGAATAATGAAGAAGCCGAACTATTGAGTCTCATTACCTAATAGGCAAAATGAGTCTCTACCATATAAACTTATTAAACATTTGAAGGATTATTCCCGATACTTTTACAGCTGATTGCTCTCATCACCCCTGAACACTTTGAAAAAGGGACTGAGATGTCTAATAATCCCTTTTAGACAGGCGTTACTCTCATGGCTGTACCTCAGGAAATTGTATACAGAAATATTGTACTTTGAGTTTAGAATTTCTGTTATTAACTCCAATGGGCGATATTTCTGCAGACGATATACAAAAGAAGATATTCTGATGACAATATTTTTGTTCACACCCGAGCCTCTGTAGGAAAAACCATGAATTGACAAAACTGAATTGTTGGTCTAATGCAAGATGTTTTCTTTAAACTTCTGGGGAAGACACACTTAATACTACACTACTGCCTAAGAGAACAAAATTAAGGGTGTCAATCCAAACGTCATGCCCAAAGTAACGGTAAGGTAGTACAGCAAACCAAGCAAAATATTTTATGATGATTGTAAGCAAAATATTTTAAGATGATTCTAGAATCGTTCACAAGCATCTGGGACTCCCCAATCTAATTATACCTAAAACTGCTGATTCTATAAGATTATGTATTGAATCCAGCCTTGTATCTCAAACAGACACCTTTCACATGCCTAACTTGGACAAAGTGATTGTAATCCTTGGATCATTTTCTATATTTCAGCTTTAGATCATGCAAAGAGAGACTTGCAGAGCTCCTTAGCACTAGAGGGAATAAAACAGCACACCTCCATGGTTGTACTTTTGGTAGTTTCATAATCTAATGAACCACGTACTGATAATCTATAATAATTATGTATCAGCCTATTTTTATGAATCTGTTTTTTTCTCAGAGTGGAACCAGTTCTTATTCTGTGGAAGAATTGGCATCCAGATATTGGGGCAAACCAAATGGCTAACACTCCAACAGGTGTGATTGAAACCACCCCCGTAAAACATCATTTAAGGTGGACAAACTGGAAACAATTTTGCAGCTTTCAGTGACATCTATAAAGAACGGAGAGGCACTCTTTCAAGCCTAGGTTGGTAACTAAGGAATTTTCATACTGTATTTGTATTGTATTGTAATTGCATTTATATAGCGCTTACTACCCCTGACGAGGCGTCAAAGTGCTTTTTCGGTGAGTAGCACGCTACTTCTGAAGCCATAAAGGATTAGTGGTGAATTAGTATAGTGAAAATCTGAAAGTGATTTGAGTGGTGGATATGTTAGTCAGTTATTTGGATTGAGAAGGATAGTGGAAGGATAGAGAAGGGAAAAAGGTTTGCACTTATATAGCACTTGCTAACCCTGATGGGGGGTTGAAGTTCTTTTCGGCAAGTAGCATGCTATTCTGGAACCCATACAGTGTTAGTGGTGAATTAGTAAAGTGAAATATGAAAGTAATTTGAGTGTTGGATATGTTAGTTATTTGGATTGAGAAGGATAGCGAAGGGGTAGAAGAGGTAAAAGGTTTGCATTTATATAGCGCTTGCTACCCCTGATGAGGTGTTGAAGTGCTTTTTCGGCGAGTAGCACGCTACTCCGGAACCCATAAAGGATTAGTGGCGAATTAGTATAGTGAAATATGAAATTAATTTGAGTGGTGGACATGTTAGCCTGTTATTTGGATTGAAAAGGATAGTGGAGGGATAGAAGGGAAGGATTTAGAATTTTGTGTGTGTTTGTTTTGCAGCTCATAGCAGTAGGAGGAGGCTTGGGATGTGTAAAAGGGTGGTGGAGGGGGATGAGTAAATGGGAGGTGGAGGGGGAGGAGTCAGAGGGAGGGTTTAGAAAGGCTTGTTTTGGGCGGTCGGAATAATAAAAAGAGGTATGGGATGATGCAAGGAGGGGTGGAGTAGGAAAGAGTCTCAAAAGGGTTATTTTGGGAATCATAGTAGTGGTATGGGGTTTTGGATGAATGAGAGAGTGGAGGTAATGGATATATTGACAGAGGTATTGGGTGAGAAATAGGCTAGTGCATTGGTAAGAGTAGTAGAAAGAGGTTTGAGATGAGTCAGAGAGTTGAGCTATAAAATATATTGAGAGCAGTATAGGGTGAAAAATTGGGTAGTGCATTGGATATGCTGAATTAGAAGAAAAGTAATGAATAAGTAAAAGTAATAAATATATAGATCCAAAAGTAATAAAGATATAGATCCATAAGTACATGGAAGGGATATAGATTCATAAAGGAAGGTAGTATATGTAGATTAAAGATGCATTAAATAAACTCTGGCTTTCAAGTGTTGTTGTACTTTAAATTAGTTTTATTTATTTTTATATATATATTTTTGTAGATGAATATTGAAGCAATTGTAGATAAATAGTTATGTTAAAAGATTTACTTATTTATGCAGTCACTTATATACATGTTAAAAACATACAATAATGTAACTATCAATAATATGTACACTTGTTAAGCAGAACTAATGAATATCTATATATAATAAAAAAAATTAACAAGTATTCTACACGTTTATACAAAGCAATACACATATATAGGTACATATCTATAGTACAAATAAATTCTTATATACAGAGAAATATGTTGTATATTTCCATCTGTTTGGGTATGGTGGTTATGTGGGGAAGAGCCAATTCTTGAGTAGTTTTCTGAAGATAAGGTGGTTATCCGTGGATCTTATGTTGGGGGGTAAAGAGTTCCATAGTTTGGCTGCTAGAACAGAGAATGATGTGCCACCCATTGATTTTTTCTTGTATCTTGGGATTTTGCGGCAAAGTGCCACTCTAGAGCGGAGGTTCCTTTGTTGAATGTGTTTGGTGATTTTATTCCTGATGAAGAGCGGTCCCGTTCCATGTATCGCTTTGTGGGTGATACAAAGCAGCTTGAACATGGATCATCTGGCAACCGGTAACCAATGCAACACTTTCAAGGCAGGGGAGATGTGGTCTCGCTGTTTTATATGTAAGAGTAGTCTGGCAGCTGAGTTCTGAATCCATTGTAGTCTTTTCATGGTCGTTAAAAGTGATCCATGGTAGAGGTTATTGGCGTAATCGAGTTTGGACAAAACAAGGGAGATGGTAGCCTGGATCTTGTGTGGAAATCCCAAATGGGGGAAGATTTGTTGCAGAGTTTTTATAGTAACAAAGCTTGATCTTGCTAGTTTGTCCACTTGGGCATTCATCGGAGTCCATGGTCATTCCAAGGTTTCTTACTTCCTTTGATATTTTAGGCGGTGTTCCTAGATCATCAGGCCAAATGGTGAGTGGGTCATAATGTTTCCAATTGCCACACATGAGTATTTCTGTTTTAGAAGCATTCAATTTGAGATGGCTCCATGTCGTCCATTGATCCTCAACTCTGAGACAACTGAAAATTGGCGAGTTGCCAAAGTCTTTGGGGCATTGCAGTTGAAGGAGTATTTGTGTGTTATCTGCATAGGCATAGTTATAGCACGTGAGGTGAAATTGATTGATCAGTGCCGGTAATGACTTTATGTAGATGTTGAAAAGCATGGGCGAGATAATAGAGCCTTGAGGGACCCCGCTTTTGTGAAGTACGGTTTGGACGAGAGAGGTGGGGTATGGATGACATTAGTTCTGTTGCAAAGGTAGGGCGCGATCCAGTCGAGAGCAGTCCCCTCAATGCCGGCTTCGTGGAGTCTTTGTATCAGAGTCTCATGGTCAACCGTGTCAAAGGCAGCCAAGAGGTTCAAGAGAAGTAGTGCAGCAACCCTGTTGCAGTCAACTGTGTTCTTCAGGTCATGCCGGATGGCAGATTCTGTGCCTCTTCCTGGACGGAATGTTGTTTGGAAGTCTGAAAGTATGGCATTCTCTTCAATATATTGTGACATCTGGGCGAAAGCTGCTCTTTCTTTCAGTTTGCCCAGGAAAGGTCCATTTGAACTCGGTCTGTAGTTGTCAGGGTTCAGCTGGTCCAAGTTTGTTTTCTGTAGTAATTGGCGTTTCTTTGACTTTTGAGTTCTTCTGGAAATATTCCGGTAGTTAAGAAGTTGGTGATGATTCTCCTTACTGGAGTGGCAGCAGAGGTTGTTAGAAGAATTGTCTTGAAGTTTTGCGGTGGACACGGGGCAGAAGGGCTGCCGGCAGGCCTGTTTGCTTTAACCAGGTCCATAAATTTACTGTGTGAAATGTGTTGGAAGGAACAGAGAGGCTGGGTTAGAGTACCTTTCACACTAATTTACTTCAAAAATCATCTCTCAATATACAATGTTATACTAATAATGCGGAATCAGTATTTCAAGGCTTGAAAATTGTGATATGTTTAGACCATGTCTTGGTATGTCCAGACTGCTCACAGAAATCTATTTTCCAAATTGATACATAATATGCAGATCTGAGAGTACAGGTCTGAGAGTAGTGCTGTCTCGGTTAGAGAAAGAAAGGAACACTAGGTACTTTTTTTTTTAGCAAGAAGCTTTAACTTTGAGGGTCCCATTTTGATAGCATTGAAAAGGAATGCCCAAGGGTCCAATACGCTGTAGAATATCTCACATTACATTTTGGGCCTCCAGCTCAATTTATTTACTGACCGCACTTCTCTAACATGACCCCTTAGGCATCATTACACAAATTCCACAATACTGTATTGATACTTTGTAATGCAACCTGTCTCATTTGGTAAACATCGTTTACCACGAATCTTTTTCAACGCAGGCAATTACAACGTGGTCGTTACAACGCCCGCGTTGTAACAAAGCGTACCATTACTCCGCAAGGCGGAACAACAACTTGCGGAGGGGACGGAAGGTGTTGGATTTAAAATCCAACACCTTCCCTACTGTTGCACATACTGGAGTTGGAATAGTAAATTATACTATTCCAACATCCAGCGCCCCCCCTAGAGCAAGTCGTTGTTACGACTTCCGGGGTAATGGTATGCGTTATTACAACGCGGTCGTTGTAACAACCACGTTGTAATTGCCTGCATGAAAAAAGCATACGTTGTAAGGAGGCATATTCGTCTCATTTACAACTCAAAATAAGGTTGGTCACTGTCAAGGATGTACAGATGTATTTTCCTGAAACCCCTGGTGCGGCAGTATCTCGGAGACGGCTTATGGCAGTGCTACGATGAGGTATGTTTTCAGTTTTATCAGCCCGTTGATAGCAGAAGATGAACCACTGGAACTACAATAAGAAATGTGATTTTTAACAGCTCAAGAGCGTTTGCAAGAAACGTCATGACTCTGAATGTTCTTACAAAATCTTGCATAAGTAAGATCCTACTTCGAAGTTTTTGTAAGGGTTTAAACATTTGTAAAAAGGTATTACAGGATCTTGTTTACACTTCAACTCTGCAAAGCGTCCTCAAGGACCCTGAAAAGTCACATGAAGGGGTGTGGTAGTCATGAAAGTCTAAGGAGATGTGATCTTTTCTTGGCGTTTTTGTACTGCTAAAATATTGTATTGCATTACATAAAAGCCACAGGTAGACCAATTTGGACAGGGGTAATCATGGAATATCCAAACATGTTTAACTTACAATACATAGTTTAAAACATTAGTCAAATACCAAAAGTGTCTGTCCCCGCAGGAGAGTAATGGAGGTCGAACCTCAAGTATATCCTCCAATATACAGATAAACACAAAAAAGCTACTTGAGGATGGTGAAATAAAAACTGTCCTATTATAGTTTTGACTTATTAGAGATTTTGGAGAGGTTGTCTTACCCTCAACTTTTTGAGGCATGCTTCATCATTTGATGACCTCTCACACCGGGGTAGGAACAATGCCACCCCGGCAGACTCAACCGAGGGAACCTAATCTATACCCTGGGAGTTCTTATAAATCAATTCTCAGGACAGTTTCTTGGGCCCTTTTTTTTAGCAAGACAAAAAGTAATATAAAATATACCTAGAGGTACACCCAAAGATTTTCTTTATTGGCGAGTACCCCTTATATGATTAAAAACATTCAAAGTTGGTCATAGGGTGAAATACAATGAATCACTAGACCTGAAACAATCCTATAGTTACAAAAAAATCCTGTAATTTCCAACATATTTCAACCACTATATCAGCCTAACCAGGTCTTGGGTCTTATTCAGGGTAAACAAATTACAAGCTACGGTATTCAGTCAAACCATGCAGATAAGGTAAATAATAAAACCCAACCAGTCCCTCAATTGGATCAGCGAACCTAAAGAGAAAGGTACATATGGGACAAAAGTAAGTAAATGTGACCCACTCCCCTCCTCTAACCCAACTAGGTGTTGGAGGTACATATTATATTAGAAAATCCTAGTGCACCATTCTATCCTAAACAAAGTGTGAGAAAATAAAATAGCAGTATGACCACTCAATACACAGATTCCTGTTCTACGTCTGAATATACAAAGCCCCTTTAACTCCAGAGATTTGAAATAACCTTGTCATACCATCACTTATAGTAGCATTATTTTATACAAATATATAGGCAGACACTATTTTCTTTTAAAAGAGATTTATACCTTTAGAAAAGAGCCTCCTGTTTGGGCATGCATATATAGAGTCACTTACCCTAGTCATACTAAACTAGGGCTATTACGAACTATGTATGGCATGGAATGCCGTACAAATGCTAACCCAGTATAAAGCAATTAGTGATACCAGAACGCAAAATTGGCTAGAAAATCAAGAATGTTGTCCAAAGGGTGTTAAGTAGCAATGCTGTAATGCGAAATTAGCAAAAATCAGAAAGCACTACCAAGGGAAATTGGCCATCAATTAAGGGTGCAGAAAACTTCATTTGTCCGGTAGTAGAGAGGCAGGAGAAAGAGTAAAGCAGAACTAAAAAAATGCAGACTACACAGGTAAAGGAACTGGCCATCAATTCAAGAGTACAAAAATTGTTGTGTCCCCGGTAATCGAGAGGCGGCCTGAA
Organism: Calotriton arnoldi; assembly: GCA_963921515.1. Classification (NCBI taxonomy): domain Eukaryota; kingdom Metazoa; phylum Chordata; class Amphibia; order Caudata; family Salamandridae; genus Calotriton; species Calotriton arnoldi. Next base: position 135,362 of record CAWUFW010016914.1, read on the forward strand.
TGGGACAACTGCTCAGAGCAGAAAAGAGATTAGTCAACGGGCCTCTGGGCAATCAATACAGTGGCGTAACATAGGCCCCCGCAGCCACCGCGGTACAGGGTGGCCCCCTCAGCACAGTACCCTGGCCTAGGAGCTCCTGTCTGAGTCGGGGGGAGGGGCTCAAATTTTGTTACGTTAGCGAATCAATACCACACGTATAAGCGTGTAGCCAGCAAGGATCCGATGTATACGATGTTGTATTCAGCATTTACTCTAAAAGAATCAAGAGTGGTTTGTATTCAAATCAGCATGACCAATTAATGCTTTAATTCTGAACTAAATGACCAGCGCGTGCCACCTTTCTTGCAGTGCCTGCACTAGGACTGAGCCCAGTATTGCACTGCAGAATCAACACAGAAGCGACGCCCGGGTACAGCTGCATTGAGCCCTGCAGCACTGCACTGGACTTTCAGCTTTTAAAGGCACAAACTCAAGAGTAAACACTTGAAGTGAAAGCTTTTCAAGGCGAACAACCATCACAATAACAGACAGTGCTTTAAAAGGGAAAAAATAAGTGCAGGTACCCATTGAACTGAGCTAGGTGTGTGGCTAGTGGGCGGGGTTAGAGGCGGGGAGGCATCATGATACGAAAACACTTCTATTGAGTATTCGTTTTGCCCTTGCATTGCCCTTGATAGTTGTCTCAAACTTTCCATATGTGCAGATTAACAGCTACATTTGCTAATAAAGGGCGGTGTGAAGGCCTTCTGGAAACAACAGAAGGAGTTTCTAAACCCTGAATGCGGCCAAGCCATCAACAGTACTATTAGCACTTTCAGGCTAATAATCAATGTGCCCCAGGAGGACAGAAACTCTGGCATAGCATCATTAATAATGAGCTCTACACCAGTTGCAGGACATACCAAAACGTGTGGGAAATGTATCAATACAAACAAAATGTGTTAACTCGTTACACAAAAGGAAAGGCAAACACCAGATGTTAATGTTTCCTTGTTTTGTAATATTTGCAGCTTCTTAATGTCATACTGTTCCTACTTGCTTGCATTTGGCGCAATCTTTATATATTCAGGTGTGCCCACATACCCACAGAAACTAACATTCCACGCATTTCTTTAAAAAAAATCCCTAGTGTCGTGATTCTCTTCCTCTCTGATTTAATTTCTCTCACACACAAACTTACACACAAGCAGGCAAACACATACACACAAACAAACAAGCAGACAAATACTCACACAGAAGGATCATCATTTGGGATTATTTCTGGGTCTCTGCACAGCGACAGTGCGAATGTGATTGAATGAGCAGGGCCTGGATGCGCCCTACTCTGTCAGGCACAGCAGGGCGGTGAAATTCCCAACACCCGGACATCCCTTGCAGAATGCAAATGAGCCTCTGCTGAATGGTTCAGCGGTGGCTCAGCTAAGGGCTAGAGAGGCTTTGACTGTGAGTGCTCCACTCTGGCAGCCTCGAGCTCAGCAGCACTAGCACCAATGAGCTTACCTTTCACAAGTATCAGCCGTGTTGGATTGGGATCAAAAATAGGCCCGGGCAGTACAAAAGAAGCTGCCCACAATTGTCGATCCTGGCCTTCCGCGAAACGGTGATTGGTTAGTATCAGGGGACTAATTTTTTTGCGAAATGTACAGTAACTTTAACATTTTAAAGCCTGCAGGGCCAGTAAAATTGGTCTACATTAAAAACAGTTAAACACTAAAGTCGGAATACTTTCTGTGCCTTGCACAAGATAGTGTGATACCCTCTCCAAACCAATTATATCCCAGATTCTTATCACATAATTAAAAAATATAGTATAAAGCAAGGTGAAAGAAGTTAGATTGTGATTTGTGAGAACAGAACCTATAATGGCAAAATAAACAGAAAGAGCAGCTATGAAATACTTCCTCGCCTGATGATTTACGTCACATCTGGGTCCCAAAATAGAACCTGTAACAGGCAATACTAAAAAAATACATAGCCTTCTTTGTGCCTGAATGATTAAAACAACGCAAAATCAGTGAAAAGGCGATACAATAACACATTAAAAGTGCTGCAAGAGACCTTTCCTGTACAAAGAAAGGAGTCTTGGGTTTGCAAATTTGGCTTAGCCATTAAAAAGAACCTAATCTTGAATAAGGAACAAAATGCACTCAATTGAGATTCTAATCTAGAACCTAAAACGAGCCTAGTCCTCATCAAAACAACTTTATTTCGGCTCATTTGAACCACAAAAGTGCACAGTGCAGAGCAATATTTATAATTAAAACATTAAAATACTCATTCCTGTTCATAACAATAAATAAATCATCATACAGCAGCAATCGTCAGATGGAATATCACAAAGCTCTGATATAACCAGAGGAGCAAAAGCAGCGAAAGGAGTCCTAAAACAAAAACTCGTTAGGGTTCCGCTATGTCCCCCTGGGTTATCTTGAGCAGAAGGTCAAACATATTGATGACAATCAATACTACGATCAAGAGCACAGTGATCTATCATAAGAATCAAATCAAATCATAAAAAACACATAAGATTCATAAAACATTATATAAGAACTGTAGCCTCTGCTTAATAGCATGATCAATATATTTGGCAACTGAGAAGCAGATCTTGATCGTGGGTAAGGCTTGCAGATAATTAAAAGCGGCTCTACAGTAACGAATGTTGGCCACCCTAAAGATGGGCAGCAAATACCGTTTCCTCAACAATGAATACAATTTACAAAAAAAGAAAATTATAAGGTGTTCTGTGGGGATAGATCATGGGCATAAAGGAAGTTGTGAAATATAAGTGCCTTGTGATGGAAAAGCAGCGAGAAAGTGCACTGTGCAAAGCCTAGGCCTCATCAATAGGAATTTGTGGTGTAGGACTCCCACCCATACTAAGTAAGGCACAGGACTTTCAGCTGGACAAATCCCCATATAGGTCTGGACCGTTGGTTTGTCTGCAGCACACCGGATTCTATCCTCCAGGCATCCCTCTCGAAACCTATACTTCAAAGTCCTAATGGAGGTGGCTGAAGTAGTGCTAAGAGAGGTAAACAAGTCCTAACGACCCATGCTGCGACTTAAATTCTGTATATACTTCAACCAAGGAATGCTCAAACAGTGGTTGAGTGTTAAACAGTCTGCAAGCACAGCCATATTAAAGGATGTCTGGCTTTTGGTCCAGACTGTAAGCCACAAAAGGAGGGGTTGAATTTTAATAAGGTCATTGATATAACCAATCCCTACCTGAGTGTGGCAAACAAAGGAACTAATGCTTTGGGGGACAGCGAGCACTCTCTTTGTTAAAATTATTCTCGTTTTTTTTTCCAGGGCCCTCTGATCTTCAATGCCCCATACGAAGCAATAACACAGCATTTGGCTTTGTATACTGTTGAGAGTTCCTTTATTGGTTCCTGACCAAGTTTGCGGGCAAAATAAAGGACGGCCTCTAATGATTTGGAGAAGGCAGCAGCTCTACTAGTCTTCAGCTATCCCCATGAGAGTCGAGTGTCAAAGGGGATGCCAAGGTAGGTAAAGGTGGGAACAGAGCCAACCTTCTTGTTGTTCACTACAAAGTAAACATTATCCTTTTTCCTTTTACCAAAAATCATTATGTGCGTCTTGTTTTGGTTGACCATGAGATCTAAACTGGCCATAAACTCACAAAAACCATCAAGCAGATGTTGTAGCCCGTATGTAGTCGTAGCAATTAGGATTGTATCATCCGCGTAAATTAGAGTGGGAATGCTCCGAGCACCTACACGAGGAAAACCAGTTTATCCTCCAGGCTGTTTATGTATATGGAAAACAGAAAAGGAGCCAGGACACAGCCCTGGAGTACGCCCCTAGCCAGGCTGAAAGATGGTGTGGTTTTCCCCGTCTGGGCCGTACATCATTGTGCAGATCTCGGAGAAAGTTAACAATATAGAGATCACCCCCAATATCAATCATTTTGTCCCACAATTTGGATCTGTTTACAGAGTTGAACGCAGAAATTAAGTCCATAAAAGCCGGATACAACTTACCACACTTCGGCACAGTGTAGTTGGCAATTAGCAGATATAGATTTAAGGACTTCTCGACTGTGCCAAGGCCGGAACAGAAGCCGAATTGAAGGTCCGAAAGTATGTTACACTCCTCGGCCCAAATCTGTAAACAGTCCAACAGAATTCGACACATAATCTTCGCAGTGGAATTAATCAATGAAATAGGGTGATAGCAGTGTAGATTATTTTTCGAGCCATTTTTAAGAATAGGAACAATGGTCGCATATGCCCAGTTCTTTGGAGTGCTGGTCACTAGAATAGTGTTAAGAACATTTGTCAATAAAGGGGCCCACAGTAAGATATTAGCTATAAACATATCTGAGGGTAGCCCGTCTGGACCAGGAGCACGCCCAACCAGACAACTACCCACAGCCTGCATAACCTCTTCCAGGTCAATAACTGGACCCGCTGGATGCTCTGCGGAAAAAAACATTTGGGCTGCTGGTGACTAAAAGGTTGTCATCAGGGATCTCTTGGGTTCCTGAATAAGCGTCAGCATAAAGCTCGGTAAAACGGGAAACCCAGGATTCAGATGGAATGACAGTATCAATGCCTGGTTCTCTTTTCGCCTCAAAAAAGCTGGGATTAACTGTTTTCCAAAAGGCCTTACAGTCCCTGAGTTCGCTTGCCTGGACCAGTGATGAGAATGCTGCCTCTCTGATAGTGGTCTTTCTGACTTTGAGGGCGTCTCTATACAGAGATAGACATCTCTGCACCGCGCCCTGATCTCTGGGGGTTGTCTTAAAGCAGCGAGTAGCTGGTTGTGCACCTGGGTACAATTGGCGTCAAACCACTTTGTAGGTGGCTTGCATCTCTTATTATGCAGGACTAATAGAAGATTGAATGCTGCTCCACAGATCTGATTAAAACTATTGAGGGCTGGGCCCCACTCCTGTGGGTAATCGGCTGATAGACAAACCAAGAAGTCAGGGTAAGTGTAGACCACTAGCTGTGCTAAAAAAGAGGGTTTATCAACCTTGAACCATGCTTTTATTACCCCATGATTCTTAGAAGATGATAAACACATATGATGAGCCACTACAGAGATCCTGGCGATCAGTAAGCCATGAAAAGAAAGAGACAGAAGTCTGTGAACACTAAGGGGAGAGTCAGCCAAACTATAGTCCAAGACCCAGTCTCTCAGTGATTTAGAAGAAAGAACAAAATCAATTTGACTAGGTGTACCTCGCCCCACAAATGTCAGTGTAGTGTTAGCTGTTGAGCTTAAAGTATCAAAACAAAAATTGAGATTAAGTTTAGCCAACAGCAGATTCAATTCATCACCAAGAGAACAATGTGCAAAATGGGTGATAGAGACCCCATCCTCCATCCCGCAGATATTTTCATGGGAATACTGACAGATCTTTAAGTTAAAATACCCTAATAAAACCAAGGCACAGTCACCATGTATGTTGCTGGTACAATTCTCAATGTCCTTAAGTAAAGAACGTGCTAAATCGACCTTGGAGTGGTCAAAAACATTGTTGTATAGATTTATCAGCAGCAATCTAGCAGCAGAACACTGAAGCAGAATTATCTAATAATATACTGAGTCACACTTTGTACAAAGTACCTTTGAAAAAGAGGAAAGAGAAACAAGCGCGATCAGACCACCCTTAGACCTGCCTATATTACTGCTAGCCACTGCTGGCATGTGGTATGTGGCAAACCCATCCACATATATAGGGTCAATAAGCCACGTCTCTTGTAGGCAAATAATAGCATGGCATTTGATGATTTTAAGCCAGTCTGGCCTATCCCATTTACTAGCTGAACCACCGATCTTCCAGGAGGCTATGGACAGAGTTTGAGTAGGATAACTTGTGCTGGCCCTAGTGGGAACGAGATTACACCCAGTGGGCACATAGAGTCTAGATTCAATATGAGTCCCGGGTAGCACAGGCTCAACTGGTCGATCATTAAGACCCAAGGGAGTAACTACAGCAGGAAGTCAGTCCTGTAGGTCCAATTGGGACCAAGGAGAAAACGTATTACAGGTCGCCAAATTTGGCTCAGGAAATAAAGAGGTGGGCAGATGCATCTGGCGTCTGTAAAAATAGCCCAACGGATGAGCCTCAATGGCAGTTGGCACAAAACAGGAAAAATTTAGCCGAGAGCGGATGTCATTAGCCACTCTTCGATCTATAAAATTAATCACAATACAATCATTGCCATCTGGTTTTGGAGTATTGCCCACCCAGGGAACTCTGCTCGCGAGATTTATCTGATTGTGGCCTAGCACGAGGCTGCCCACTCGAGTATAAATCAAATGTACAACTTTAATGACCAATTGCTAATGATCTTGAAAAGAGCTCTTGCTTAACGGAGGGACATTCCTTAGGATCACAACAAAGGGGTAGTCTGAAGGGGCAATTGCAGCATGTGGCACTTGAAGGGGCCAGAATCCTGAGATAAGCCTACAGACATATTTCCATGGCCATGTTATGTTATGTTATGTTAATAAATTTGTTAAGCGCACGATTACCCGAGGGTGTCTTGGCGCTGGCCAGTGGATTATGCCAGTTTCTGTAAAGATAAAGATGACTATTTATCAAATAGCCATGTTTTCAAGGCCTTCCTGAATGCAAGTAGAGTTGGAAGGGATCTGATGGCAAAGGGAGTTCGTTCCAGAGTTTGGGGCAGCTGCCCTAAAACTACTGCCACCCCATGTGGCTTTAAAACTCTCGGAGTTGCTAGAAGTTTAGCTCCTTCGGAGCGTAGATGCCTTTTTGGAATGTACCAATAGAACAGGCGCCTTAAAAAATGGGGCCAGTGTTCTGGAGTGCTCTGTAGGTAGTGCAGAGAGATTTAAAAATAATGCGATTCCTAACTGGGAGCCAATGCAGTTTATGTAGAAGATTTCTGACCGTTGAATACTTAGGAATACCCAGCAGAAGACGCGCCGCTGCATTTTGAGTCATCTGCAACTTATTGAGTTGTTTCTCAGGTAGGCTGATGTAAAGACCATTGCAATAGTCTAACTTGGCCAGGATCAAAGAAGAGATCACTGTTTTTCTGCTGTCCATGGGAATGAACGGGAGTACTTTTTTAATGGTTTTTAACAAGAAAAAACATGATGAAGAAACAGCATTTACCTGTGATTTAAAATTAAGTTTATCATCAATAATCACGCCAAGGTTCTTAGCTTTGGTGACTGGAATCGGAGCCGATCCCAGTTCTTCCGGCCACCAGCTCTGTGACCAATTAGGTAGGAAATTGCCAAATGTGATGACTTCTGTTTTGTCTGTATTTAATTTCAGACAACAAGAGTTCATCCACGAACTGACTACAAGCATGCAATCCTTGAAATTTTGCATTTGTGGTGCAGATTTTTTTGATAAAGATAAGACAATTTGTGTATCGTCTGCGTATGATGTCACTGCCAGCCCGAAGGTTCTTATGAGTTTCGGCAGTTCAGATACATAAATGTTGAATAGTGTAGGGCTTAAGGATGATCCCATCTAAGCTAACTGGCTGAGCCCGGTCCCCACAAGTGCCTTCAGAAAGGTTCAGTGAACATGCCCCTGACATGTGGAAAGGCCGAGCTAGAGCTGTAGGCGAGAGGCGGTGGTCACTCCACCAGGAACTGGGGGATATAATGGGAGATGTGTTGGGTGGGCCTTGTCAGAGGTGCAGCCAGAGGGACTATGCAAAGGAGGGCTTACAAAGTATTGCACCAACAAAGTATCACTCAGTTTCGTCAAGGCTTTCTCAACCCTGCCTAATCTGTCAATTATAGGAACCAGAGATTCAGTAAGTGAAGATAATACATTTTTGCATAATTCGCCGCCCAGAGTCACTAAAGAGTCTTGCATGCAGCTCATAAGTCGAGATCCAATGTCCCGGTATGGATCTACCGCTGGGGTAGGTGGTACAGTAGATGGTTCTGGGTATAATTTTTTTGACTTAACTTTCCAGTCCAGTCTCTTTCTCTTACCCCCTCTGTTACTGGTGACCTCAGGCTTAGTCAGAGTGATTGGGCAAGCAGATGGTTGATTATGCTCCGTGGCATCATGTCCCCCATTAATGACAACAGGCAGAGTGATTGTACCAGTGGAAGGGTCCGACCGAGCAGAGCCCGAGGCAATTAGAGGAAAAGCAATACTGAGGAGGGCATCCCAGCAGACACAAGTGGGTCAGGGGGGGTCTTGTGTAGTCTCAGAAAGTGGCTCCGGCAAAGAGGTCAGGGACAAATGCCGTTCTGCCGGGTCAGTTTCCCTGCGAATAACCCGGACAGCTCTTTGCAAAAATCAATCTAGTTAGAGCTAGGAGTAGACTTCCCAGGCACTCAATGGGAAGCGCAGGGTATATAAAAACAAAAAAGGGGAAACACACACGGGGAGCCAGCAAGTCAAAAGAAATAATAGAAATATAGCAATATAAATCAGTACCTTTTAAGTGCAGATATAAAGGGGGTGGCACCACCCCGGCTCTTTCTGGTGCTGACGGCTGCAGACGGCCCCGCTCTTGTCCCGTGCAGTGGGAACCCCCCTGCGGCTAATGAAGGTGCCTCCGGGTGCTGCCGTGAACGCTGGCGGCTCTTGCGCCACAGAGAATGCTGGGGCCTGTGGTCCCAAAATGGTAGTGCTCCCCATATTTCTGCACTTAATCTTAACATCCCTCTTCAACTGCCCAAGAGTTTATTCACTAAATTAAGGACAATATTGTTAAGGCTACTATGGGTGGGTGAAAAGGCACGAGTTTGCTGGGAAACATTTACCAAACCAAAGGAAGAGGTTGGATGTGTGGCCCCTGACCTATATATATACTAACTAGAGGCCCAGGCACACTATGTGCATTTTTGGCACCACTCACCACCCCACTGCAAACATATCCAACAGAATGATGGTTGCTTAAGACACCGTTATGCACTAAACTGAAGAAAGCCACACAGCACCTCTCTACAAACATGGGCCAAATACTGCATATGTTCTCAATTTCACAAATATATTCACCAATAAACCTGGCACTGAATAATTCATGCCTGACACTGACACAAGAGGCAGGCCCACAGGCAACAGTAAAGAAACTAGACCTCACTAAACTAAGAGACTTAAATCTGGGGAATACATATATTTTCCTGCAGGGCCACGAGGCACGGGGTCAAGACTGATTTGCATATAGCATGGTCTGAACTGAGGTGGCGAAGTGAGCTAAAGAACGATGATGGATTCAACCCAGATCTGTGACTGGGGGTGAGTGTCTGAAAAGTCTCAGCACTCCGTCCATCATCTCCTTGTGTTTGCATTGTTCGCCCTAAGTTGGCAGGGTATGCCCAGACGTGGGTCCCTTGTTCACTTTGCCACTGGATTCAGGCTAGCCTGGCTGAAGAGGGGTGTTACCCCAAAACCGGTCCCAGGATGCTTGTTTGCGCTTCAGGGAAGACCTGGCTTGGCAGTTCGGGCTGGACTGTTCCCATGAGGCACAGGGTCAAGACTGATTTGCATATAGCTGGGTCTGAACTGAGGTGGCGAAGTGAGCTAAAGAACGATGATGGATTCAACCCAGATCTGTGATTGGGGGTGAGTGTCTGAAAAGTTTCAGCACTCCGTCCATCATCTCCTTGTGTTTGCTTTGTTCGCCCTAAGTTGGCAGGGCATGCCCAGATGTGGGTCTCTTGCTCACTTTGCCACTGGATTCAGGCTAGCCTGGCTGAAGAGGAGTGTTACCCCGAAACCGGTCCCAGGATGCTTGTTTGCGCTTCAGGGATGACCTGGCTTGGCAGTTCGGGCTGGACTGTTCCCATGAGGCACAGGGTCAAGACTGATTTGCATATAGCTGGGTCTGAACTGAGGTGGCGAAGTGAGCTAAAGAACGATGATGGATTCAACCCAGATCTGTGAATGGGGGTGAGTATCTGAACAGTTTCAGCACTCCGTCCATCATCTCCTTGTGTTTGCTTTGTTCGCCCTAAGTTGGCAGTGTATGCCCAGACATGGGTCCCTTGCTCACTTTGCCACTGGATTCAAGCTAGCCTGGCTGACGAGGGGTGTTACCCCGAAACCGGTCCCAGGATGCTTGTTTGCGCTTCAGGGAAGACCTGGTTTGGCAGTTCGGGCTGGACTGTTCCCATGAGGCACAGGGTCAAGACTGATTTGCATATAGCTGGGTCTGAACTGAGGTGGCGAAGTGAGCTAAAGAACGATGATGGATTCAACCCAGATCTGTGAATGGGGGTGAGTATCTGAAAAGTTTCAGCACACCGTCCATCATCTCCTTGTGTTTGCTTTGTTCGCCCTTAGTTGGCAGGGCATGCCCAGACGTGGGTCCCTTGCTCACTTTGCCACTGGATTCAAGCTGGCCTGGCTGAAGAGGGGGGTTACCCCGAAACCGGTCCCAGGATGCTTGTTTGCGCTTCAGGGAAGACCTGGCTTGGCAGTTCGGGCTGGACTGTTCCCATGAGGCACAGGGTCAAGACTGATTTGCATATAGCTGGGTCTTAACTGAGGTGGCGAAGTGAGCTAAAGAACGATGATGGATTCAACCCAGATCTGTGAATGGGGGTGAGTATCTGAACAGTTTCAGCACTCCGTCCATCATCTCCTTGTGTTTGCTTTGTTCGCCCTAAGTTGGCAGGGCATGCCCAGACGTGCGTCCCTTGCTCACTTTGCCATTGGATTCAAGCTAGCCTGGCTGAAGAGGGGTGTTACCCCGAAACCGGTCCCAGGATGCTTGTTTGCGCTTCAGGGAAGACCTGGCTTGGCAGTTCGGGCTGGACTGTTCCCATGAGGCACAGGGTCAAGACTGATTTGCATATAGCTGGGTCTGAACTGAGGTGGCGAAGTGAGCTAAAGAACGATGATGGATTCAACCCAGAACTGTGGCTGGGGGTGAGTGTCTGAAAAGTTTCAGCACTCCGTCTATCATCTCCTTGTGTTTGCTTTGTTCGCCCTAAGTTGGCAGGGTATGCCCAGGCTCACTTTGCCACTGGATTCAAGCTAGCCTGGCTGACGAGGGGTGTTACCCCGAAACCGGTCCCAGGATGCTTGTTTGCGCTTCAGGGAAGACCTGGCTTGGCAGTTCGGGCTGGACTGTTCCCATGAGGCACAGGGTCAAGACTGATTTGCATATAGCTGGGTCTGAACTGAGGTGGCGAAGTGAGCTAAAGAATGATGATGGATTCAACCCGGATCTGTGATTGGGGGTGAGTGTCTGAAAAGTTTCAGCACTCCGTCCATCATCTCCTTGTGTGTGCTATACTATAGAATCAAACATGCAACGAAGTCAGTGTGGCCAAACGTCCCACACCTCCACGAGAACAACAGACATTGATAGTGATGCAAGCGACAGCCTGTCAGATGGACTGCTAGCTGAATGTCCACCTCCATACAATCATACACAAAAGGGAGGTGGGGGAAATACGGGTTACCCTGGTAGTTCTGGAAGTGCTTCAGCACAGATCGCTTCTCGTCCTGGTGTTGTAGGGGTTATATCAACTGGTGTGACAAATTATTGTTGTCATGTAAATGTCAACAAAAACATTTTTTTTTAAAACTGGTGGGACAAAGACCGTATCTTCGGGAACTGGTAGCACTAATGTGGCTGCCATACTTCCGGATGCTCTTACATTACCGGTTACCATTGGACCTATAGTCCCTATGTATGACCCAAATTCTACAGGAAATGAGAGTCGGAAAGCCCCTGCTTCTATGGAAGCTAAGGTACCAGAAACAGGAGCACATAATTGTCCCATTGGTCTCAATGAATGGGAGCTCACCGTGTGCAGCTGGTGCAGATCTTTCTGTAGTACAGAATGGATTTAGACCCATAAGATCCTTTCCAAGACTGGCAGGTTTGGATTCCCCTGTATGGTAGACTCTTCCAAATGCAAGAAATAATATGCCCCAAGATAGCTCTGCACAAAAAGGAAACTCTGAGGGGCATATTTACAAGGTCTGGCGCATCTCTGCAAATCAGCAGGGATGCGCCAGAAGAGATGCGACACGCAATTCTCTCCTTGCGCCACCACGGATGTGTCGCATTTACAATGCAGCACACTGTGGCGCAAGGATAGGCAGATGCGTGTCGCATCTTGTGGCGTAAGGGCGGCACATTGCTGGAGTCGTGTCGCAAGCGCGACGCAGCTCCAGCAATGCACAGGGGCCGCCCATACTTAACGTGGTGCGTCACTCCTTACGCCTGCTTCAAGCAGGCGTAAGGGTTTGACGCAGCAGCGTCGTAAAACTGACTCAGTGAAATCTTGTAGATTTCACTGAGTCAGTTTTACGAGGCTTTCCTGCGACGGAACGCCCACGCTGCGACGGAACACCCACATGAAACCTGACGCAGGTTTCATGTGGCGCAGTGCTTTACAACGTGACGCATCTGCCTGGAAGCCTGGAGCTTAATAGAATAGACACCTACCAACAGAATGAACTGTTATTCATGAGTAAAGATGTTATGAGAAGATCAAGACAGGCTCATGAGAAATTATCGGACTTGGCTCAGAGATATGATGTTGATATAAAATGAACGGAGGCTTTGCAGAAAAATCTTAGACTTGCTTTTAGTGATCAAGATATAGAGAACATAAGATTACCAGGATTGAAGACCCAACTTCAAGAGCTAGTTCTAAACATTCGAATTTGGAGCACATTAGAAGAATGGGAAGAAAGATAGGCAAAAAGAAAGGGTTATAAAAGAACAATAGGAGAACCTCCATCGTTAGGAGAAACGGGAACGGGTGTCGAAGCTTTCCCTCTGAGGGAAGTGCCAAGCAGAGGTTATGTGCATGTACCTTGGAGTAGAGGTGATCTTGCAGCTTTTACAAATGACTTCCAGAGACTGAGAGAGGAGCCTGTAGAGTGGTAGAAACAGGTTGATCGATTTGTGAAAATTTCAAAAGTGCTGTGGTGAGACCTGAGTACATTGCTTGAGACTGTGGTCCTAGTGATTTATGGTCAGCATGTAAAATAGCTATAGATTGACCTGAAGGTGAACCTGAGAGAGATCTAGTGACACATGGTCCGTCGCCTATACTGATGAAGAAGTACAAGCAGGTGATAACTTGGTTGAAAGCCAAGGTGCCGCAGAAGGATATTGATTGGTTAAAGGTTAACAGGACAACTCAAGAATCTAAATAAAAGATTCATGCCTTTTATGAAAGATTGTTGCAGGCATTTAAGCAGTATATCGGAATGGATACTTTAGAGCCAAAAGATATGGGACAGTTTGTATTACGATTTGCAACTGGGTTGAGACCTGAGATTAGCACGATGGCACAGCAGCATTTTATCTGTTGGCAGAACAAATCTGTCGACGAAATCCTGCGGTAGCCAAAGTACTGTTGTGATGAAATTGAAATGAAGCATAAAAAGCTGAAGGAGAAGTTGATGTTGGCATAGATGTAGGCGGCTCAAAGGGGCCAGGGACAGCCTTATGTAGGGAATACTAACTCAATGCTGGGAGTTCAGCAGTCTGGGACTCCGATGCAGCAAAATAGAGGTTTTCAGGGACAAGGAAGGGGAAGAGATATTCCTATAGATCCCAAGACTGGGGTAGACGTTGCCACGTTAAAGAGATCCAATCCATGCCACTATTGCAAAAGGTTGGAGCATAGGAAGCACAAATGTCACTCGTTAGTATAGAAAGTGTTTGTATAGACATTGAGGACCCAGAGAAAATGTCGCTAAAAAGCCTCACCTGTAGCAGTACAGGAATGTACATGATTAGACAGCAGTATGTGCCCAATGCTTCAAGTTAATAAATTACAGTGGACGAGCTCAGAGAGAGAACAGCTGCAACCTTTGATACATACTGACGGTAGCTAGAAATCAATAAAACAATCAAAGAAGTCCCTTGTACATCAAACAAACCACTATTGACAGATCACACCAAAACTCCGATCCGAGCACACAAAGAAGTCCAAAGTCAATAATGTAGTTCAACACGAATGTTAACGTTGTCCACTTTTAATCCAGAGAGTTCTGTTCGGGTCAAACGATATCCAATACTTTTACAGCCAAAGTTTCAATTCAGATTCATTACAAAGTTTCCAATTAATCCAATCCACGTAATCAGCGTATATTCCTTCAGTATGTTATACTTGATACAGCCAACATGTGTTTCGTCATTAGGTAAATCATACCTCAACTTCTTCAGGGCTGATTAAGGACATCAAAGGTCTTAAGGAGTATCTCCATCCGCTCATACGGCCATCACATGAGAGTATAGCCAAGAAGCAGCAAATGATCTCTGTAAAAAATATAAAATCGTCCCAGGAGTGTATACATATGCTCAAACAGTCTCGTAAAGTACCAACGCATAGTGTCAGTATGTAATCAAAAAATTACTGTGTCTCTGGCGTGGCGTCCACGCCAGAGACACACCGGCTTACTCGCCGTGCTTGCTACTCTTTTTTTGATTACTTACTGACACTACTCGTATGTACTTTACGAGACTGTTTGAGCGTATGTATACACTCCTGGGACGCTTTGATATTTACTCTTTTGAAAAGATAATAGCATAGTGGTCCCTTGTTGTCCTGTGGTACTGAATCCATCTGTGATATTGTTCCAAATTCCATGTGAGGCTGAATGGTTCACTGTCAGGCTTTTTTTTCCATTCCCCTCCATGAGGGGAGCCAATTTTTGTTCACTTTCCGGCTGGGAAAACTTTTTTTAACATGGTGCCGTGTCCCACAAGGGTAAACGGAGAGTCCTTCCATTTTCAACCAGATCTGTAAAAAGAATCTGGAGTCCTTGGTCTTGCCCTGCAATTCGGTCCTAGTCCAGAATATCGATGACCTGTTGGATATGTGTTGAATACTCGAGATGCCTGTAAAACTGATACAATAGCATTACTGAACCATTTGGCTGAGAATGGACATAAAGTGCCCCCAAGCAAGTTGCAGTACTGTATGATAGAAGTTCTTTACCTAGGACATCACATCGGAAAGGATGCAAGAAAGGTATCACAAGAGAGAATTTCGGAGATCATGCAAATGAATCTTCCTCGTACACAGAAAGAAGTCAGGATGTTTTTGGGAATGGTGGGCTACTATTGCCAGTGGATACCCAACTTTTCCCTAATGGCCAAGCTTGTACAGAGGCTGACAAAGGATGTGTCTGATCTGGTGCCTTATAACAATGT
This sequence comes from Calotriton arnoldi, assembly GCA_963921515.1. Classification (NCBI taxonomy): domain Eukaryota; kingdom Metazoa; phylum Chordata; class Amphibia; order Caudata; family Salamandridae; genus Calotriton; species Calotriton arnoldi. The sequence goes on from CAWUFW010016914.1 coordinate 150,481, forward strand.
TTGCTTGAACGCCTTCCTAGAGCTGAGAGAAAGCCTCTGTTGCGCTCCTGCTTTAGGAATGCCAGACTACAACAAAGCATTTTTGCTTTTTTGTAATGAAAGAGAAGGATGTGCGCTGTCAGTACTGACACAGAAGCATGGAAGTGCCCGTAGAACTATAGCTTATTTTTCAGCCACTTTGGATCCAGTAGCATCAGCACTGGGTCATGGTGAAAAAACACTTGAGGAAGAACTGTCTTGGGCGTCGTTACCATGGTCCTTACCAGGTGATCTTGGTCACTACGACGGCTGTGAAAAGTAGTAGTCTTCGAAACTGGGTGCATGCATCCCACACTCGTAGAGTACCGTGTCCCCTTGAACGAGAAACGGCACAGCTTTAAGAAGAGACACCAGCAGTGGTCGAAAGACCCCGGGAAGAGGCAAGCCCAACTGTAGGGGACCAGACAGAGCCTGAGACAGCACGTGAACGATCCGAGGTCGAGTCTGAAACTGAAGCTGAGTCTGAGCTCGAAGCAGCAGATGTTGTGCTGGAAAAAGAAAAAGAAACAGATTCCGACCCCAATGAAGGAGCTAGTGCTGTGAGACCATGAGTGGTGGAGGAAAGCTGGCCAAAGAATAAAGAAGCGAGAAGATCAAAAGTACCCTCTGAAAGAGCTCTTGCACCCATATCGGAAGCATCTGGTGAATTATAGTTGAATGGAGACGAAGGTGAAGGATCGAGTCTCAGAAAATCCAAAAGATCGAGGTTGCCTTGCCGGAGGTACTCTTCTTCTGAGTGGACTTATCTTGCTACTAATGACATTGAGAGTGACTTCTGGATGTTCTGGAATAATACTGGAAGTTCACAGCTCATTACACACCAGTGACAGCTTTTTTACACTTCCGTTTTTAACCCTGCCAAGGAGATCATATATTAAAACCTTGTTTTGATACTCCATAGGTAGTTTTAATCACAGTTCTCTCCAAGTACATCCTACCCCATATTCACAGACCCTCACAGGTTTGAAGAGAAGATCTCCACCAAAGAGCCCTCTAGCGGGACCTGTGGGGGCATTGCAGTGCCGGCCCCACAAGGTGCTAATCCCTATGATGAAGCATGAAACCCATCTGGGTGTGTGAGGGCTCTATTTTCCATTCAGGAAGATGCTACCCTTAACTGAAGAATTTCTACATACACTTTACATTAGGCATTGTTTCTTCCTATAGGAATAGATACCCTCTTTTTTGTATTTATTCATTGCTTTATGGGAGCATGGGTTCTGGACCTTTAGCTTGCTGCTACCCCTTCCCCCCCTTTTTGATTGACCGTTACAAACTGTTCACCAGAAGAAGTAGAACATCAAACAGCAGGAACACTGGAGCATTGACATTAGATTGGCAACAACAAGGGAAACTGTGCATACACAATGAGAAGAATACACATGATACTATCCCCGTAGAAGAGAGTGAATGTGACCATAATTTTGAGGTTAAAGGATCTGGGAAGTTATTTCTGGATGGCACAGATCCTGTGATTCTTATAGTTTATTATGTTTCTGGAAAGAATGCTTATTTTAAATTGTAGAGCAAATGGTATGGTACATGTTATTCAGGAGTAGTGTTTCCAAAGATTTATCATGTAGAGAATTTTGATCACCCTGTGTGGGAGGAGGAGTGAAGATCCAAACGAGGTACTTCTGTTGGAGAGGTATTAGGAGACATATTTGGAACTATAATTCCAGGGGTAGGGGTGATACTGAATGATGTCAAGATCAGAAAAATCTCTACAGTAGTTGATAGGTTGTCTACTAATACAGTTGGGTCTTTGTTGCTTGTAAATACCCAAATGGTTGCTATTAGAGCTATGGTTTTGCAGAATTGTCTTGCATTTAGACATATTACTTGAAAAAGAAGGTGGAGTCTGATGGATGTTGAAGGTCCAACAGTGTTGTACTTATGTCCCAGTTAAGAGTAAGGACTTGCAGAAGTTTATAAAGAATATTACTGACTTGCCTAATGAAGTGAGTGGATTGGTAGAGGACGGTGTTTGGGACAAAGTTGGACATCAATTTAGTTCTGTAGGCACATGGGGGCATATTTACAAGGTCTGGCGCATCTCTGCAAATCAGCAGGGATGCGCCAGAAGAGATGCGACACGCAATTCTCTCCTTGCGCCACCACGGATGCGTCGCATTTACAATGCGGCGCACCGTGGCGCAAGGTTAGGCAGATGCGTGTCGCATCTTGTGGCGTAAGGGCGGCGCATTACTGGAGTCGTGTCGCAAGCGCGATGCAGCTCCAGCAATGCACAGGGGCCGCCCATACTTAACGTGGTGCGTCACTCCTTACGCCTGCTTCAAGCAGGCGTAAGGGTTTGACGCAGCAGCGTCGTAAAACTGACTCAGTGAAATCTTGTAGATTTCACTGAGTCAGTTTTACGAGGCTTTCCTGCGACGGAACGCCCACGCTGCGACGGAACGCCCACATGAAACCTGACGCAGGTTTCATGTGGCGCAGTGCTTTACAACGTGACGCATCTGCCTAGATGCATCACGTTGTAAATAAGTCACAACGTGGCGCATGGTTAACGCCGCCGCTGCGTCACAGAAGTGACGCAACGGCGGCGCAAATGTGTCGCAAGGGGCTTGTAAATCTGCCCCTCGGTTTGCAGATTTGGGCAGTGGTATGGTGGGAACTATTTTAACACCATTGCTGATTATTTCACTTTGTGTAATAATTTTGATTCTGGGAGTGAAGGTGTACAGAAAATACAAAGAGCAGAAAGGGATTTCACGAAGAAGAGAATTGAAATTTGAAAGGAAACAGAATGAATATTACCATGAGATGAAACGTTTGGAGGAATTCAAGAGAAAAGCAATTGCAACAACCAAGGTTTAACTTGGCCCGTCCGTCTGGAGAAATTTGTGTCAATGGGCTCAGGCTTCCACAGTCTCTGTCTTTTTCCCCTTTAAACTCTCCTCTGCTCCTTCTATCTCTGCCCCTCCACTTTTCACCTTCTCTCTCCCCATTCTCTCTCCTGTCCCCTCCGCAGAAGGACCCATGGCCGGACAGCTTGCAGTGGCAGATAGTGAGCACTGCAGGGTCCTGATCATGTGCAGAGTCCAGCAGAGTAGAGGTCACATGGAGAAAAATACTGGCCTCTGATAGGTAGGTCAGTAGACCTCCCACCTCTCCTGGGTTCCAGGGAGGCCACTTAGACCATCTCCACCACCTCATCCCCATCTATCATGGAATCAATGTCCCAGAAGGCAGGCAGGCTGGGGTGGTTTTGCAGGGGCAAGTGAGTCAGGGGAAAGACAGTCAGACCCCAGTGGGAGGCCAAGGGGTGAAAATGGCCCTTCTTACCTGGGTTCCTATGTGGCCACTCATGCCAGACCCTCTCCCCTCCCACTCATTCAGTCTGCACACATCACTGTGCCCCGGGCAGCCAGTGTCCCATACAATAACAAGACGAACGACCATAGAGGCCAATGAAAGCTTCCATCTGGGTGGGGAGGGAGCAGAGGCCCACTTGCACCTGCGGCAGGGCTCCAGCAGGCCTTTCAGGCCCCATCTGGCCACTTGCCACATCTGAATGATACAGACAGACGCCAAAACGGACAACATGCTGCCAAAAATGCGGCCCATAGCTGGCCCTTGGGCACTGGCCCAATGCCCACCTTATCAATCTGACCCTGAGTACTGGTACTCTCCTTGGCAGTGGAGCAGTAGCAGTACTCGGCTTGGTAAAAATAAGAAGTACCGATACTTAGCACCTGTGAGTGCCGGCCCATTTAAAGCACTGATAACAGATCTTATTACATGTTTCATGTCATACCTACGAAATGCATTCCCCATGCTGTTCACACCAAACACAGAGCCGTCGCTGCCCACTTCAATCATGGAGAGCTTGCCTTCCACTTGCTGCCATCTGGAGCCACTGCAGGAACTAGGTGTTACAGAAAATCGGTAGAAGATGTCATCAACAGAGTTCACTCCCCAGCATCCAAGAGGGCCACAGCTGTAGTACTTCAGCTTCCCTTCAATATGGGACCAGGGAAGGGCCAACCTATTCTTGGTTGACACTGTTGCTTGGTCGTGCAAACAAAAAATGTCATCATTCATGTTAACACCAGAGAGAAACTGGACTCCACCTGCATCAATCTGCTTTAGAAGCCCTGGAAGTAAAACAAAGAAGAAAAGATGTGAGGACAAACAGTGGCCCACTGACAGTGGGCTAGTGCTACGGCATACCTCATCACCAACCAGAGAATGACTGCACTCACTGACACCGCCCCCTCTTCCATTCCCCCCAACCCAATCGCCTTCCAGCCCTTGAGGACTTTCGTAGTCACTGGTCCCTCAATTTCCCAAAAGGGCAGGGTATTCCCAGGTCCAGATTTCTGATTTGATCTCTGCCTCCGTTCATGTTGTCTTCTTGTTACCTATCACTACCATGATCTGCGCTGCAAATTCTTAAGTTGAACTAAAACCTTTATTGTCATATTAAAAAAAAATACCTTACGGGGCATTGTAAATTCATTCAAATCTAAAAAAAACCACTGCTATTGGTTAGTTATGCTTAACTACGCCATTAATGTAAGATCTTCGCCAAGTTGAAGTTTCACAGTGGATGTGTGATGATTCGATTAGTGAGGTTAACTTTGTTTAACCATTTCAGTTTTTAAAAAAACTAATTTATTTAGACTTCACCAACATATGTTTTTTCAGTGATTTTTGTATTTTGTAGTTTTTTTAAAGTTTTATTATCATTTTTTTGTTTTAGAGATTTGTGGATACTCAACAGCGCATTAGTTTTCACAGTTATAATAGGAATTGAAGTGTACAAAGAATACTGTGCTGTATCTGTAGAATCCGCTTCAAATCTTCGGCTCCAATGTGACGGAGCACCAGAGTAAAATGTAATTCAGATTGCAGCACATCACATTTAAAGTGACATTTCTTGGGGCAATGAGGAATTTTTCCTGCCCTCGGAAGTGTACTTTGTTCCCCATTGGGACGTACGTGTGTGGATTTGCTCCACAGTGCCCCTGGAAACTTTTTTCTGCAACATTGAGTTGGGGTTGTTACTAAACTTCGTATCCATTATGACCAGAAGGCAGCAAAAAATCTAACCCTTTGCAGTGCAGATTCTTTTCAACCACATATTTCCAAAAATTCCGAAAGAGCTACAGTAAACCCTAAAAGCCCTCGCTACGAATGGCCACTACATTCAGATGTGGCCGGTAACAGCAATTACCATCCCCTATAGGAATTATGAGATGTTTACTTTCAGCTGAAGTTTTCTTCTGCAGACCAAAATGAGGAATTACCAGGGTAGTTGGTTGCCCCAGCAGCAACTTTCTGTAAAGCAAATATTTCTAAATCCACAGAACTGATTTAAATCCAACCGCAGAAAGGGCCTGTGCTGTGCAACATTCTATCTTCATGCCATTTTTGATGTAATTCTATTCAATAGTTTTGGCTATAGCAAAGTCTTTTCGGACCTAAAACTGAAACCATTACTCTGTTGAACAACCACCCCTTTAACTTGATAGATCTGCACAATACTTGACATAAAACTAAGCTGACACCACTACCTTTCTGCACATTTCATGTAGATTTGCCAAACGGGCACCTAAGGGCAATGTTCTAATTGTCTGGCAAATTACATGCAGACTTGTCAAATACTTTGAGGAATATTTACAAAATAAAAATCCTTTTTAATGTCAACTGCAGCTTATCCATAAATACATATTTAAAATGGTCGTTTCTTTTCAAAATTTGGTTTTTAAAATTCAAGTTTTGAGTAACAGTAATCATGATTTCAAAATCGAGTTTAAAAAAATATTTTTAACAGTTACTCAAACTTTACCTCATTTGAACCCTCTTTTTTGCTTTTAACAAAAAGCACTGACTGGATTTTCATGAAACCATGGACAGGCTGCTTCACCTTATCTAAGTCTGGTATAAATAAACCCAGGAATTTTGTATCAAGTGCTACAGAATTTTTCCTAGAGGCATTCAGCTGGAACCTTTCTCGGAATGTTTGTTTTCGGTTAATGGTTAACTCTGTTTATGAGTTTGATATTTCTGTTACAAAAAGGTGATGGGGCTCTGGAGTTATATCTGACTCATTAACTTGTGGACCCTCCTTGGATCTGAATTAGAGGGTCCAATTTTGAAAAGTAAATGTAACTGATTGGATGAACGAACATGTTTCTCTTTTTACTGTTGCAGGATCCGCAAATTCAGACTCTCTGATTGGCGGGCCGCAACTGAAAATATTTCTTGTCACAGCCATTCCAGGATTCCAGGCACCAAACTTGCATCCTGAAAAAAGTGCCATGATGGATATGAGGGGGAATAGTAGCATCTGCTCGCCCAAGGGAGGATGGTTGGGTGATAGATCCCAGCAAGGCAAATTCTGCCCCATAACATTAAACATAAAAACGTTTTCTTGTGGAATTCGCAGATATTGTAAACATTGTGTATTGGAGTTTCCGAATTCATATTAGCAAGTCAATTAGGTCAAGGGATGCACGCAGCTGGTTAAGGTGAAAAGGGGTCTGACACGGCTCTTGTTGCTGCCAACCCTGGCAACAAAGCTTAAGGTTGGTGGCAGGGCCTGGCCCTATATACAACCACTGCTGGGCACAATGGAAGACAGTGTGCAGATGTGGTTGGCCAAATGGTAGGTTACCTGCAGGGCCTGGCTACAGACAAAGGATGCTAACAGCAGACGTTAGCGACAGGGCTGGGTCAGAGGGCATGTCCAGTGGCAAATTCCACTGCACATGGCCATTTACCTAGGTGTTAGGCACACAGTGGGTTGGCTGCAAGGCCTAGCCACGGGCCAAGTAGTATGGTCATTCCCACTGCACACGGACCAAAGCCCATGTGCAGCTGCGGTTGGCTGCTCATTGGGTTGGCCAGTCCCTGGGCCCAACTCCTGCTGCGCACTGCTAAAGGCCATGGACAGCAGTGGCTGAGAGCACAGGTGTTGGGTGTGGTCAACCCCTGTCGCTCAGTGAAAAGTGATGTCAACAGTGATTTTACATATGATGACATTTGTGATGTCATCTGTGACATCACGAGCGATGTCGTGAGCAGTGGGGGAGTTATGATTTGCAGAGTAGGACATAAGTAGCCAATTTCAGTAGTTTTTATGTTTTGAAACAATTTTTTTTTTTAACTGATTTTGGCTTGGGATTTCTGTGTTTTTAATATATGTTAATATACATACATAAATATGTATATACACACACACATATATATTACCTGCTGGTGATAGCCAGTAGGAAGTTATAGCTATGACCAAAGTTTCCATGAGAAAAGCGTTTTTTGTTTTGCCAATCACTTTGGCGCCGCTTGACGGATCTTCATGAAAGTTTCACAAAACTCTCCCTTTTAGGTTCAGCTGCTGTGTTTAAATTTTCGGGGTGATCTGACAAGCGGGACTGAGAAAAAAGAGGGTCCCAAAATGCTTTTTCCTCATGTTATGTCTATGGGGATTTTTCATTTTTTGAACAAGACTGCAGCCCGAAACACTGAATGGAATTACCTCAAATTTGGCTAGATGTTGGTCCAGAAAGAGTACATTTTGTGATTTGGTGTAAATCCGTTCAGTAGTTATTGAGATATTTAAGTTTAAAAAATATAGATATCTGGGGACGCGAGTCCTTGCAGTGGATTCGTGGATCCTACTGAAATTTGATTGGCTGCCAACACTTCAACCAGGAAGTGTCAGCAGCCATCTTGGGACTCTGCTTGCAGCTGAGCCCCACAAAATAAAGTAAAAAATAAAGAAAAGGGGGAAGGGTAGGAATACCCTGACCCCCAGATATGATGGTGGGTGGGTCCCCCCAGGTTTTAAAATCACTTTTTAAAATTGAATTTTGCAGCAAATATGCGGGTGGACCCGAGGCAAAAAAAAAGCTGCGCGTCTTTTTCACGTAGCCCCCGGGTGGGCGAAATCCTGGGGGCAGTTTTTATAATAATGTGGGGGTGCCCATGTGGCACCCCCGCGCTCCAGGGACTGCCACCTCCCTGGGGCAAAAATAAGTACACTGATGCTGGGGGGGCCCGTAAGGCACACTGCAGCCCCGGGGACAGCCACCTCCCCAGGGCTATTTGTAAAAGTAGTGCGGAGAGCCCATATGGACTCTCCCACAGCCCCGGGGACTGCCACGTCCCCGCTACTTAATGTATAATGAAAGCGGGGGTAGGGCCGTGTGGACCCCTGCAGCCCCGGGGGGCTGCCACCTCCCTGAGGCTTTAAACTTAATGCGGGGGCCGCCACCTCCCCAGGGTTTTATCCAAAATAAATGCGGATGGCCGCGCCCCCGCCCCCCGCAGCCCCGGGGACCTCCACCTCCCCTGGGCTTTAACTTTTATTAATGGGGGGGGTGCATGGACCTCCCCAGCCCCTGAGACAAATGAAACAAAGGAGGGGCGCCAGGCTCCTGGAGCTAAAGATGGCCCAGGGGACCGCCACCTGCCAGGGCCTGCTCCTGCTATGTCCCGGGGTACCCACCCCCAGGACATAGCTGTTTGCTATGTTTTGGTAGGCGCTTTACCGCTGCTGCCAAGCCATAGCAAACTGTGCTCCGCTTTGAACAAGCAAGAGCACAAAAAATGTTCTTGCTTGCTCAAAGGTGCTGTGCAAGAGCACAAAAAATGTTCTTGCTTGCTCAAAGGTGCTGTCTTATGCCGACGACACTCAAATCATGGTGTCTATTACCAACAGCATCAGTGAAGCTGCCGCAAATTTTAAAGATTGTATGCAGGCAGTCTCATCTTGGATGGGTGAGAATTACCTTAAATTGAATGGAGAAAAAACTGAGATCTTGATTTTTGGTAACCAATATGATATATGGTCTAATGACTGGTGGCCTGAAACCATGGGCAGCTGTCCCTCTCCTGTTTCCCATGGGAAAAACCTGGGGGTTATGGTCGACACTTCGTTGTCCATGAACCTACAGGTTAGCAAAACAGTGTCTATCTGTTTTGGCATAATCAGGCTGCTTAGGAAAATCTCACAGTTCCTGTCGTTTTCATCACGAAAGCAGGCAGTGATTGCTTTGATACTGTCCATACTCGATTATTGTAATGCCCTTTATTTGGGCATTAACAAGGGTTTGGTGAGACGGTTACAGATGGTACAGAACGCTGCAGCAAGGTTGGTGTTGGAGTTGCCAAAGTATCACTCTGTTTCGGCCTCCCTGATTTCGCTGCATTGGCTACCTCTGGATCGTAGAATCCTTTTCAAGACTTTGTGCTTGACTCATAATGCCTACTATGGAGCTGGCCCTGATGCCATCAAAGCCATGTTTCAACGTTATATCCCGACCAAGCAGCTTAGGTTTGCCAGCAAGAACTTGCTGGTGGTTCCTAGGTTTAAGAAGGTTAGATGGGGAGGCAGAGCCTTCTCCACTGCTGCTGCTAGGCTGTGGAACTCTCTTCCGGATGGTCTATCGGGTCTTGAGTCATACTCTCTTTTTCGCAAGGCCTTGAAAACCTGGCTTTTTACACAGACTTTAGCTTGAGCATTTTATCCGGTTGAACGTTAGTCCTCTGCAGCGCCTTGATGCCCTTGGGCTAAGTTAGCGCTTTATAAATCGAATATTCATATTCATTCATTCATATTCATTCAAAGCAGAGCACAATATCTTTGACAAAAAGGGAGCTGCACGCTAGCAGCTCTTTCTCTGTCAAAGCAATGCCGGCTCCCGCAGGAGGTGGGCAACCAGCAGGGTCGTGGCCGCCTTGAGCCTCCCCACGGTCCCCATCAGTGACAAGTTGGTCCCCAGTGTGGGACCAGGGCACCCACACTATAGGCTGGACGCTGAGGGATGGGGTCCCGGGGGCCGAAATCTTCACGTGAGGGGGGCCACTCAGCCCCCCCTCCCTTTAAGTAAAAGAAAATATGAAAAAAAGGCTGGGTTGTGAGGATGGGGTCCCTATTCAAAATAGGCCTGACTCCGGGGGGGGGGGGGTGATGGGGTCCTCGGGGCTAAAATTGGCCCAGGGAAGGGGGCCACGTGGCCCCCAACCCCGAATAAATTTTAAAAAAAAGACTTGCCTTTCTTCACCACTCTGCAAACGAGCCTCCTGGTGCACTGTTGGTTGGGGGATGAAATCCTTTTGGCTGCTGAGGGTCCTTGGGGGCCAACACGACCTCCTGTTACCTCCAGTAAGTTCCACACAGTGGGATTGCTGAGAGGTCTTCGGAGGCCATGCCCCATTTCTCCACCACTCTGCAAACGCTCCTCCTGGTGCACTACTAGTTGGGGGATGAAGCCCCCTTGAATGCTGAAGGTCCTTGGAGGCCAACCAGCCCTCCTGTTACCTCCAGTAAGTCTCAAACAACAGGATTGCTAAGAGGACTTCCATGGTCATGCCCCCTTTCTCCAGCACTCTGCAAACGCACCTCCTGGAGCACTGCTGATTGGGGAATTAAGTCGCCTTGGCTCCAGAGGGTCCTTGGTGGCTAACTACCGCTCTCCTGTTACTTCCAGTAAGTCCCACACTGCGCAATTGCTGAGAGATCTTTGGAGGCCACGCCCCCTTTCTCCACCACTCTGCAAATGTGCCTCCTTTTGCACTGCTGGTTGGGGGGTTGGGGGGTGACGTCCCCTTGGCTGCTGAGGGTCCTTGGGGGACAAGTACCCCTCCTGTTACCTCCAGTAAGTCCCACAGAGCGGGATTGCTGAGAGGTTGTCGGTGGCAATGGCCCCTTTCTCCACCACTCTGCAAACACGCCTCCTAGTGCACTGCTGGTTGGGGGATGAAGTCCCCTTGGCTCCATAGGGTCCTTGGCGGCCAACTACCGATCTCCTGTTACTTCAAGTAAGTCCCACACTGTGTAATTGCTGCGAGATATTCAGAGGCCATGCCCCCTTTCTCCACCACTCTGCAAATGTGCCTCCTGGCGCACTGCTGGTTGTAGGGTGACGTCCCCTTGGCTGCTTAGGGTCCGTGGGGGCCAACTATCCCTCCTGTTACCTCCAGTAAGTCCCAGACAGCGGGATTGCTGAGAGCTGGTTGGAGGCCCCTCCCCCCCTTTCTCAACCATTCTGCAAACGTGACTACCAGTTACAAAACCATATAAATTCACTTAAAAAAGGTTACAGGGACATTATAGTTAGGAAATAGAATTAAAAAAACCATAGAAATTCACTGAAAAAAACAAAGGTTACAGGGACGTTATAGTTAGGCTGAGATTTCCCTCATACAAAAACAGTGTAATTCAGCAGTTATAGTTACCTGAGCTAACTATAATTTAGGCCCTTGCAATGCACTGCTTATGACCTCACATATTTCATCACTCATGACATGGTCAGTGACATCACTGATGACATCTCAAATGACATGCTTCAGAGTCATTTGTACTATGATTCCATGAGTATATATAAATAAGTTTCCGAGCAGTCACTAAATATAGGGAGTTGCGATTTAGCCTTCAGTTCACTAGGGCTGTGATCACATCCTTCAGTTTTGCTGGAATAAAGGTAAATATTTGTTTTACTTTATTAAAGCTTGAAAGTAGTGGTTCTCGTGACACTATCAAATTGGGGCTTCATTGTAAGGCTGCAGACAGATATAATAGTATTAACAAAACTGGTTGTCCCCTAACAACCAATCTGAAAATATCCATTTTATCTAATATGGCAGTCTCGGGCCCATGAGATGGACAGAAGTCTTACTATAGATTTACATCTAGAAGATTGTATTTAGATGAGTGAGACTGTAATTGTCTAATAACTACCGATTTCTAGACCATCCTCAGAATTGAAGGGACTGAAATCAAGCTGCAGTTGGTGGGATCCTTTGAATGTAGAGTGAGTTTTTCTTAATAACAGATTAGTGGTAGACTGAATGAAGTTGGAAAATACCTCTCTTTCAATGGCACATTGATAACAGTTTGCAATATCCAACATTGCATAACAGCACATAACATATTTGTAAAGTGCACTTTCACTCTTTGGGACATCTTAGTGCTGAATAACAAGTGTTTATAGTGACCCAACTCAAAGATACTCATTTTGTCGACCTTGGAAGGACGAAAGGCTGAGTTCATCCAGCAGGACTGGAACCAGAGGCCATGAGGTCAAACAAAGGTTTCTGGAGTTGATGCATTAGTCAACTGAGCCACCAGAAACTGGCTGGAGGGACATGTAATTTTGGTACTATCCATTATCTTGTTCACGTGGTGCCATACAGTCATTATGGAGGCAAACCTGATACTCTTTGACAGAGACTGCACTCTACTTAAGAATAACTGTATGGTGTGCTATTCGCTACTTGTTCGTTTTTAGTTCTTTGCTCTCGTTTGATCTTACCAACACAAGTATAGTTACATTCCATAATTTGGTGTAAAGAGTTATAGCTTTCTTTTGTTTTCCCCTCTGTGCAACTTTGAGACTGATTCATGTACCTTTGCTGTCAAAGGTGCTAGATTTTGCACATCCCTCTATATTAAACATAATACCACTTGAGATGTTTCTACAGAACCCTGGACAGACTGACCAAAATGGATCACTGACAGAATATCGACGACCACAATATCGAGGTCCTAAAATATCGACACCTAAATATCGAAGTCAATAATATCGACATCCTATCTACATCATGGTAAGTACAAAAATATCGATAAAAAAATATCGTTGTTAAAAATATCGTTTTTTTAAAATGTGTAAAAAATAATATAAAATAAAGTGAATAATACATATAATTTAAAAAAAGTTAGTTATAATTATTATAAAATGTTTAAACTTAGGAATAATAAATATAATGTTCGAAAAAATGAAACATATATATAAAATTTAATTTATATTTACTTAATAATATAAATAAAAAAAATATTATAATAAATTATAAAATGTTAGAAACATATTAAAAATTATACATACATATATATATACATATACCAGTAAAATAATAATTAAAAAAAATATATATATAATAAATTAAAATATTAAAATATTTTTATTCTTTTACAATTACATTTTACACTACATTAACAGCAATAGTAGGGAAAATATTAGATAGCGGAGGGGATAAAATTACTATTCCCACTCCAGGGATTGCAACAGTAGGGAAAGTGTTGGATAGTGGAGAGGTAAAAATTACTATTCCCACTCCAGCGAGTGCAACAGTAGGGAAAGTTTTGGATAGCAGAGGGGAATAATTTACTATTCCCACTCCAGCAAGTACAACAGTAGGGAAAGTGTTGGATAGCGGAGGGGAATAATTTACTATTCCCACTCCAGCAAATACAACAGTAGGGAAAGTGTTGGATAGCGGAGGGGTAACAATTACTATTCCCACTCCACAAAGTACAAAAGTAGGGAAAGTGTTGGATAGCGGAGGGGAATCATTTACTATTCCCACTACAGTGAGTGCAACAGTAGGGAAAGTGTTGGATAGCGTAGGGGTAAAAATGACTAATCCCACTCCAGCGAGTGCAACAGTAGGGAAAGTGTTGGATAGCGGAGGGGTAACAATTATTATTCCGAGCCACAAAGTACAACAGTAGGGAAAGTGTTGGATAGCGGAGGGGAATAATTTACTATTCCCACTACAGTGAGTGCAACAGTAGGGAATGTGTTGGATAGCGTAGGGGAATAATTTACTATTCCCACTCCACTGATTGCAACATTAAGGAAAGTGTTGGATAGCGTAGGGGTAACATTTACTATTACAACTCCAGCAAGTGCAACGGTAGAGAAACTGTTGGATAGCAGAGGGGTAACAATTACTATTCCCACTCCAGCGAGTGCAACAGTAGGGAAAGTTTTGGATAGCGGAGGGGAGTAATTCACTATTCCCACTCCAAGGAGTGCAACAGTAGAGAAAGTGTTGGATAGCGAAGGGGTAACAATTACTATTCCCATTCCAGCGAGTGCAACAGTAGGGAAAGTGTTGGATAGCAGAGGGAAATAATTTACTTTTCCCAGTCCAGCGAGTGCAACAGTAGGGAAAGGGTTGGATAGCGGAGGGGTAAAAATCACTATACCCACTCCAGCAAGTGCAACAGTAGGGAAAGTGTTGGATAGCGGAGTGGAATAATTTACTATTCCTACTCCAGGGAGTGCAACAGTAGAGAAAGTGTTGGATAACAGAGGGGTAACAATTACTATTCCCACTCCAGCGAGTGCAACAGTAGGGAAAGTGTTGGAAAGCGGAGGGGAATAATTTACTATTCCCACTCCAACGAGTGCAACACTAGGGAAAGGGTAGGATAGCGGATGGGTAACAATTACTATTCCCACTCCAGCACGTGCAACAGTAGGGAAAGTGTTGGATAGCGGAGAGGAATAATTTACTATTCCTACTCCAGGGAGTACAACAGTAGATAAAGTGTTGGATAGCGGAGGGGTAACAATTACTATTCCCACTCCAGCAAGTGCAACCGTAAGGAAAGTGTTGGATAGCAGAGGGAAATAATTTACTTTTCCCAGTCCAGCGAGTGCAACAGTAGGGAAAGGGTTGGATAGCGGAGGGGTAAAAATCACTATACCCACTCCAGCAAGTGCAACAGTAGGGAAAGTGTTGGATAGCGGAGAGGAATAATTTACTATTCCTACTCCAGGGAGTGCAACAGTAGAGAAAGTGTTGGATAACGGAGGGGTAACAATTACTGTTCCCACTCCAGCGAGTGCAACAGTAGGGAAAGTGTTGGAAAGCGGAGGGGAATAATTTACTATTCCCACTCCAACGAGTGCAACACTAGGGAAAGGGTAGGATAGCGGATGGGTAACAATTACTATTCCCACTCCAGCAAGTGCAACAGTAGGGAAAGTGTTGGATAGCGGAGAGGAATAATTTACTATTCCTACTCCAGGGAGTACAACAGTAGATAAAGTGTTGGATAGCGGAGGGGTAACAATTACTATTCCCCCTCCAGCAAGTGCAACCGTAAGGAAAGTGTTGGATAGCGGAGGGGTAACAATTACTATTCCCACTCCAGCAAGTGCAACAGTAGGGAAAGTGTTGGATAGCAGAGGGGAATAATTTACTATTCCCACTCCAGTGAGTGTAACAGTAGGGAAAGTGTTGGATAGCGTAGGGGTAAAAATTACTATTCCCACTCCAGTGAGTGCAACAGTAGAGAAAGTGTTGGATTGCATAGGGGAATAATTTTCTATTCCCACTCAAGCAAAATAATTAAAATTAATAAACAAACAATTAATAAAATAACATTTTTTTGCCTCCCACCATATTCCCCTATAAATGAAACCACCAATGTTCTAAAACATAACACTATTAACATAATTAATTAATAATTATCTAATTAATTAATTAAAATTAACAAGTATATTAAAAACAATAAATGA
Organism: Calotriton arnoldi; assembly: GCA_963921515.1. Classification (NCBI taxonomy): domain Eukaryota; kingdom Metazoa; phylum Chordata; class Amphibia; order Caudata; family Salamandridae; genus Calotriton; species Calotriton arnoldi. Next base: position 165,801 of record CAWUFW010016914.1, read on the forward strand.
TAATTTAATTCACACAATTAACAATATAAAACAACTTAAAATAAATTTTATAATAAAAAAATTTAAAAAATATATTGAAATTAAATTATTTCCCAGCCTACTCCCCTATCAACACACAACACACTCCTAAAAAAACCCCACAATTTACACATTTACCAATTAATTATTAATGATTAACAAACAATTAATAACTAATTAATAATAAATTATTTACCACATCTAGCAATATAAAAACATAAATACTTTATCATTAATTAATAAAAAATGATTAATTAATTAATTATAATTAAATTACTTCCCACCCTTTTCCCCTATAAACGCACAACCCGCTCCTAAAAAATAACATAATTAATTTATTTAACAAATAATAAATAATAATTAACAACCAATTAATAACTAATTAATAAAAAAAATAATCACCACAATTAATATAAAATATTAAATATATAAATATTAATTAATAAATAATATTAATTAATTAAATATAATTAAATTACTTCCCAACTTATTCCCCTATAAACCCACAACCCGCTCCTAAAAATAACATAATTAATTTATTTAACAAATAATTAATAATAATTAACAACCAATTAATAACTAATTGATAAAAAAATTAATTACCACAATTAACAATATAAAATATTAAATATATAAATATTAATTAATAAATAATATTAATTAATTAAATATAATTAAATTACTTCCCAACTTATTCCCCTATAAACCCACAACCCGCTCCTAAAAAAATAACATAATTAATTTATTTAACAAATAATTAATAATAATTAACAACCAATTAATAACTAATTGATAAAAAAATTAATTACCACAATTAACAATATAAAATATTAAATATATAAATATTAATTAATAAATAATATTATTAAATTAATTATAATTAAATTACTTCCCACCCTATTCCCCTATAAACCCACAACCCGCTACGGAATACAAACGCAAAATTTAATTAAAAATAATTAATAACTTCTAAAAATTATTATTAAATTTATTATAATTAAATTACTTCCCACCCTATTCCCCTATAAACCCACAACCCGCTACGGAACTAAAACGCAAAATTTACTTGAATTTTTTTATAACTTCTAAAAATGTAATACATATATTTAAAAATACATACAATACTTAAACAAAAATATAGAACACATACATTCAAAATACATACTAAAATACATAACACTAATATAAACATCGATATTATTAACAACGATAAATGATATTACTGTCTTCGATATTAAAAAAAACTATATTTCTTACCTTACTGTCGATATTCTGGTCCACGATATTCTTGCTGTCGATATTCTTGTACCTCGATATTTACAACTCAATATTCTTGTACTTCGAAATAAAAAACTCGATATTTTGTCTGTGCACCGACCAAAATGCAAACAATGGTTAAGAACCTTTTAAAATAACTTGTTTGCCATTTAGGGTAAAAAGTTTGATGTCAACTCAGGAAAGAACTTTTTTATTGTCTGAGTTCTGATGGTCAGAATATCTTTAATAATATGCCTGAGTTAGTGCCAAATGCAGCTCAATTTGGAAAGGTGGACAGTTATCAGGAACCCCCACAACGTTTGGAGAGATATTTTCAGGATGAGCTGGTATTGTAGTAGAGAGGCACAGATTTATCACTTGGTAAAAGCAGCTCATGCAACTATCGATAACTGTGCTGCAGCTGTGAGAAGTCTGTCATCCTTATGTATTATAGAGTCTGTGATTCATTTAATACTAGTTATCAGGTCACCGCCTCAGTCAAAAGATTCAGGAACATTTACTAAACTGCTGGAAATTGTCTGTGGAAGAATGGATTAATATTAATATCATGCTCTGTAAATATGTAATATATTTTTGTTCAACCATAATCGCTTCAACTTTTCTTAAAATGTAATCTTGAGTGAATTTACAACTTGTATATATGTAACTCCAAGGGCTAGTATCTGTAGTAGACATATGTACTTACTACCATTCTTATGTGAGTTTAGAGTTTATCTGTTTCATATCTTTTATGTAATTCGTGTACTCTGAAGTCCCTATGTAAAGCAACTGGTTCGACTGTAAAGGGTTCTTACACCTTCGGGTAAAGTTTGCGCTATATAAAAGCGCATACATAAATATTGCCAACGGTGTTGAATTCTTTTACATATCAGAACATCCATGTTTGTGTTTGCCAGAAGTATTGTTAAGAAATCAGGTGAAGTTCTTGAAGCGTTCTCTCATAGAATTGGTCACATCAAAGATTTTAAAATTTTCCTAAACAACAATGTAGTCCCCATGTGCTAAAAGGTTTGTAATGTTCCCCTCAATGTAAGACAGGATCTGGAGTTGCACTTGGAATAATTTTATATAGATCGGGTTGTCAAAAGGGTAATTTTGGTGAAATGAGTCAGACCTATAGGTATAGACTGGAATCAATCTGAAGAATAATGTTTCTGTGCAGATTTAAGAAAGCCAAACAAAAATATTTGCCCCATTACCCAAAATTCATGAAATGTTTGCTGAGGTTGGTGGTGTCAAGTATTTCATGTTTACGGATTTAAATGCAGTTTATGTCCAGATAATGCTATGGTATGATTATAGGGAATTGACTACATTCATCAGTTGGTGAACATACAACCCGAGATCTCCACTGTGAGAATAAATGCTGCATGAGTCGGTCCTATGGACCTTTTTAGGTTCTCACTGATGTGCATTTCTCAAAGTGGCACTTTTTGGCATAGAAAAAACCACAGAGGCGAGGTCTGCTCTTTCTTGCACACCTCTGTCTCCGTCTTCACCTGCAGCTGCGAGGATTCATGGAAAGAATCTGCCTCATGATTATTGATGAGGCAGGATTTCTGTAAACTCTTGCAACCAGACTGTGCTGTGCCTGACAGATGATACACATGATCTAAGGCAAATAATTACCCGACCAGCCTCGCAGATGTGCAAACACCGCGCTGTAATGCGACCTGGCCAATAAAACAATTGGGGCCAGATGTACGACCATTTTTGCATGCGCAAACGGGTTTGCGAACCCGTTTGCGCATGCAAAAACAGCATGGGTCATGTACAAAGCCTATTTAGCGAGTCGCAATTTATTTGCGACTCGCTAAATAGGTTTTGCGACTCGCTATTAGGAAGGGGCGTTCCCTTCCTAATAGCGTGCGCAAGCCCATGTATGAATGTTTTGCGTCCACAATTGCGGGCGCAAAACACTCGCAAAATACCACCCTCTTCAAGAGGGTGGTAATGCACTCGCAAAAGGGAAGGGGTCCCCAGGGGACCCCTTCCCCTTTGCAAATGCATGGGAAAATATTTTTAAGGGCAGGCAGTGGTCCCAGGGACCACTACCTGCCCTTAAAAAATGAAACGAAACGTTTCATTTTTTTCTTTTTAAATGCATCCAGTTTTCCTTTAAGGAAAACGGGCTGCATTTAAAAAAAAACTGCTTTATTTAAAAGCAGTCCCAGACATGGTGGTCTGCTGAGCCCAGCAGGCCACCATACCTGGGAGGGCCTGCCATTCCAAATGGGGTAGCAAATTGCGAGAGGCTCATTAATATTCATGAGCCTCTCAATTGGCGACCCCATTGGGATTTGCTAACAGTGTGTTACACACTGTTGTACATCCAAAATAGCGCCTCGCATATTGCGAGTCGCAAAAAACTCGCAATGTGTGAGGCGCTATTTTGGGCGTCGTACTTCTGGCCCTTGGTCTGATATGTTTCTTTCAATGTACTTTTGCAGTCCGCCCTTCTCCATCCTTTTATTAAGCGATATTTCACCCCAGAATCAAGGTGAAGTAGAACCTGGAGGCAAGCATATTCTCACAAAGAGATAGCCACCATGTGGCTTCAGAGTCTCTAATCAAACGTTCTGAGTGATCTCACAACTGTATGCTGAGTCCCTTTAACTGTGAAGTTATCAGTGAGAGGCAGCCGGCACACATATCTCAGAGGTACTCCATCACCAGAGACGTGTTCCAGATGTTTGGAGTTTATCTATTCACTATTATTGGCATACCTTGAGAGAAATGAAGCAGGAAGCACCACCCAATCTTATCTGTTGATAGTGCATGTAAAAGTCCATCCAATTTAGTGTGTATGCAGAGATACGTGTAGAACTTGAACCTAGCTGGAGTGTGACGGACAGCTAAACAAATGCACAATAGAAAATATTTATACATGAGTTTTCAGACATGCCACCTCGTGTGTCCAGCAGGAAAAACAAAGGAAAGTCTACAAGTTAAATAATAATATAATTTGAAACCATTATTAAAACTGCAATAGTCTGTTTAAAGAAGGCAGCTAGAATCATCTAATTTCTTTGTACATATCAATTGCATACACCTACAACGGCGTCTGGTGCATGGCCGGTCTGCCTTAACCCTGCCTTGTGCAGTACCAGGGGTAATGAACTATGATCCAATACAGCTTTATAGAAGATTTAATGCATACGAGCGCGAGTAGAAAGGGAGCCGGACTCACCCTAGGTAAACCAGGGAGGAATCTTCAAACATATTGACTAACAAAAGACATAGGGCCCCATTAGAATGGCGGGCGGACTGCAGTCCGCCCGCCACCCTAGCGGTGCTGGGACCAGCCGCCAGCGGTGCGGCGGTCCCGCACCGCAAATTAGGATGCGACCACCATCCTGGCGGTCGCATTCCGCATCTATTACATTGCGGCGGGTGCTGCTGTAAGCAGCACCCGCCGCAATGCCAAAGAGGCATGTCGTGCATTGCCATGCACAACGTGGCAGGCACCGCGCGGTGCCTGCCACCTTGTGCATGGCAATGCAGGGGGGTACCATAGGTACCCCCCAAGTGCAGCCCCCCACCCCCCCGGGGGCCCGCAACGGGCCCCCAAAGCAATTCCCGACAGCCTTTCCATGGCGGCATCGCCTCCCATCCTAATATGGATGGCGGTGCCTGCTAGGCACCGCCACCATATTCAGGCCCAATTCCGCCCGGCCGGCAATCGTGACGATTGTCGACAGGCGGAAATGCTATTACAAATAAACAATGGTATCAAGGAAACAATACTAAATAATTTTTTGAGAAGAGCACATTTAATTACCCTCTCTGAAATAATTATTCACAATGAATATATCAAATGCTTTATATAATATCACAAACAAGGGCGCCTATTCAAAGAAGGAAAAAACAACAAATGACATAAATCACAATAAATTATACATCAAAAAATGAGAACATATAACAATACCCCACAAGCAAATATACATATAGTGTCCCCCTATACTTCTGGGTGAACCACTAGGAGATAGTCAGAGTGAAACACTATTAGGCTTGTAAACTAATTTGCCTAGTTCTAGTGTGACACCTCACAGTTACAAGAAATCACTATAAATCCAAGGACTCCTCCTTAAACAGTGTCGACGTGACCACGTTTCAGCCTTTTCTTCTTAGGCCTCTTCAGGACAGGGGTTATATAATAATGATCCTATAAATCAGGGTGGAAGGATCTCTTATGCTTTATATTCCAACACCCCAAAGGCAGTATCTCCCTATCAATAGGGTGACACACCCGCTCCTTGTAGCACTTTAATTAGTCACCATCCTCGTTTTTAGGACATATAACTCCCGATTCAATCGGTAACTGTTATTTCAACCGCTCACTAATTCAGCCGTCAAACCCACACTCCTTCTCCGGCGGAAATGCGGCAGACGGACTTTCCATCCGCCGCGGTACCCCCCGCCATGATAATATGGCGGGGGTGAATGATGTTGTGATGGCGGGAGGATCGCCACCGCCGGCTGGGCGGTGGCGATCCGCCCGCCATCATAATGACCCCCATAATGTTTACAGGCATCATGAACTAGAGCTTAACAATAAATTTCAGTCCTTATAGGCATGTCACAGTACCCAGGAGCAACATTTCTCTGCGGCAGCAAATCTTAGAAGTGCTGATCAGAAAGATGTGTAGTTAGTACAAAAAACTAGATGCACAGCAGGCAAACTCAATTCCTGCTAAGAGAAATCAAACCCCTTGTAAACACTATGCTAGGACATAACGGGTATCAACATTTATCTATAAAAAACAGTGATGGAGGGGATGCTTGAATTAATCTCAGTCACTGGTATTCACTCGGGCCTCATCCCAATCCATCGTTATTTTGCACGCCATGCTACCTAAGTTTGGACCGAGCTATACTGAATCAGCCTTGACCCTGTTCCTCATGGGAACAGTCCAGCCCAATCTGCCAAGCCAGGTCCTCCGTGAACTGGAACACAAGCAGCCCAGGAGCGGTTTGCCCTAGTTATGGGCTCATCAGCCGGGCTCAACTTGGTTCCAGTGACACAGTGAGCAAGGGACCCACGTCTGGGCATATCCGTCCCACTTAGGGCGACACAATAAGAATACAAAACAGTGTTGAATGGGATGCTTGCCTGGCAGTTTGGGCTCGACTGTTCCTCTGAGGCGCAGGGTCAAGACTGATTTGCATATCGCTGGGTGCAAACTGGGTTGGGATGGCGAGCAAAAGAATGATGGGTTGGGATGCTACTCTGAGCGATTGCCAGTGGTTAAACAAATTGCAAGCATTCCTCCCATCACCTTTTGTGTGTATAAGAATTTATCTGCCAGAAATAAAATACAGTCAAAATTGATGTCAGAGTCTGTATCATATACTACGACAATATTTATCCGATTGAACATTAAACATTTTAGGGTGCAGCCAATGAAAGTAATGCACTGCTCAGTTAGTCCAAGGTCATTTTATAAATATGATTCTAAGTGTAGCCTGCTCTGCTGCTAAGATATTGCATAGCCCTTCTAAGTATGCCAGCCTCTCATGGTGGCCACTGAGGCTCATATAGGCCGTAGCTGTTCACCATGGCTCCTGGCCAGGGAGCAGCTCGGGGTGCCTGGACTGTTGCTTGGGTTGCTACAACTGAAGCAGGTTATTTATTACTCTAAAATAAACCATCGAACAATCCATTATCCCACAGATACTGTCATGTTGCCAGTAGACACATGCCAGTTTCTGATTTGTACTGAAGGTATATGAGCCATCATTGTCATTCATTTGCCCTAAAGGTGTGTGAACTGCTCTTTTCAGGTCACTTTCCACATATTCTCCAGTTTCCTCTCCCCTGCCTAGGCACTAGTAGCCTTTATAATACATACCAATACATGCACATAAGTGGAAGCTGTTAGTGAGGAAGGCATGTGAATTTTCAGCCAGTGGGAAGGGGCTGCTCAGAGAATGGGCGCTTTAAGAAATTGAAAGGCTGAGTGCATCAAGCCCTGAATTTAGACATACAGTTGCACCCACCCAGTGGATTTCCTGGTCTCTTACCAGGCCCAACAGGACCTGGGTGGCAGTAGGAGGGGCATGCCCACTCCCTCTGATGTTATTGAAGTCTGTGTCGCCATCCATTGAAGAGCGGTGCGCAAAGGAGACTTTTTCAAGGGTCGACCCAAAGTCCTACAGAGAAGAGGGAGCACAAGATATAGTCTGCCTCTTAAGTGCCTGCCTTGGGTGTTGGTAATGGAACATGTGCCTCACTGACCTCTATTACCTGATTTGCATCAGGCATGTCCCCAATGTAAATGTGAAAAAGCTTGCTCTGGTATTCCAGGGTGCTTGAATGTCAACAAATTCATTGTGTAAGGACCTCTTCCTTACAGCAAGATCTTTCAGAATGTTTGAATGCCAAGTACTCTGCCTGCAAAGAGCTGATGTATCAGAGGCAGGAGGTGTGTTCACTGTGCATATTTGGTCTGATTGATTGGTGGTGCCTGCAAGAAGAGCAATTGGACGAATACCTGCAGAGGATTTGCGGACCGTGCTTGAAGTGGGAGAGCTTTAGTGGTTTCAGTGTTTTTGAGAACATCAGGAGCAATTGAACTGGTGTAGGTGCAGTGTGGGGTACTTGCACCACACTTACAAGAGTGAGAAGTTAATAGAATTAAGTCTTTTAAAGTCACTGTAGTGAAGGGTTACTCTAAAAGCCAAGATAGGATCCTGTGGGAAAGGCTGGATGAGCCAACACTAGTCTGACTTGAACCACTAGAGGTTGATTTACACAGAACTAGTCTGGTCCATCACTGCCACTTATGTTCAATTAAAGCTTGTGATGGAGAGGTGTTGAGGAGTGTGGACTCTACTCATTGCAGACAAGATAGTGAGTAAAACATGTCATTTCACTAATGAGGAGATACCAACTCAAGAGAGTGAAGGGGGTTAGGTGGGACTACAAATTTTTAGTTCTGAGAGGAGGTATTCTTGCAGATAATGGTCTACGGAGCTACAGAAATGCAGGATCTGCACCAGAAAGGCCACATACCCTGCACTCCTTTAAAGCACTACCTCATGGATCCTTTGGCAAAGGAACAGGAAAGGTATTGCACAGTCGATGTGTTCCGTAAATTACGAAGGTGTCAACAAATTGGACATACAGTGATGTCATCCATGTGCATTGTATCAGTTGCAGGCATGAAGCAGGCAGCGCACAAGTAGGCCACAGCAGACTCTTTATTTCAAGTATCTCCCAATTATATTAGTGGCTTACACCTGGGGTGCTAGCCTCCTCCATGTGTGCTCCGTTCAGGTGAGTCCCCAAAAGTAATTTCCCCTGCACTTCTTGTGTGCAAGACCCTACTGGAAGTGTTGTCCTACTTCCAGCTGGTGTGATGACCTCTGACAATCCTCTAGATCACAATGACACAGCGGGCGACATAACAACAAGCACAGTTTATGCTGCTGTGGAGCTGGTTGCTTACTATTTGTACATCATCTTGTGGGGACAAGATCTTCAATGTCCAGGATCAGCATTGGTAATTTCAAACACTAATTGAAATGCAAGCCTAGAGCTACCGCCTGGCATCAGAATGGACTACATTACTGCATAATTGTAGAGCAGCGTAATTTTGATCTCATTCTAAGATACCATAGGAGTGCATCACAATCATGTGTAGTCAGCACTAGAGTATATTCTTTGTGACTAATGTTACTGAGAGAAGATGGGGTATTGTATATTTAAACTACTCCACACGAAACCTAATAACAGTTATAAATGTGGTGCATAGAAATGTGACTAATAAAAGTTTTGCAAAACATATATTAATATTCTAAGGGAAGTCAAACTTTTGATGTGTCTTATTGTGAAGCTGGTGAATTAAAGTGTATGTGTAGAATAATGTTTAGGCATTTACACGTGTAACAAGAAATTATATTCATATTGGGGTACTTTGAAATAACATCTTTTTCGTAATTTTTTGCAATTTATTCAGGCGTTAAGCAACTGCATTTTTTTATGTGTTTGGAAATGTGTACACATTTGTAACCCTGTGTACTATTAAGTTGACATGATTTTAGGCCTCGAAAACAGTTTCAGTACATTTGATTCGTACTTAACCTTCAATGTAGAATGTGTTTGCTTGTATTTTTGTTTCCACTGCAGGTCAGGGGCGGTGCGTCCATTGGGGCGCTGGGGCGTTGCCCCACTAGCCACATCGCCCTAATTCGTGCAAGCACCACTCTTGCGCTGCCACTGAAAAAAGACGGCAGACACTACTAAACATGCGCGGCAATCGGCCGCTGAAGGGGGTGGGGGCGGGGCTGCGGCAGCACTCAACAAGGTTTCAGTGACAGTCAGACTGTCACTGATAGCGGCGCGTAGTGCGCATGCTCGGGTTTGGGCTGGTCATTTTTATGACCAGCCCGAACATGCGCAGTCAGCCCAGGCTAGTATAGCTTCAGTAGGAGAGCGAGGGAGGGGGGACCCGAGAGGCCATCGCAGCCCCCCGGTCTCCTAGTGGGCGGGCCATATCTGTGCCCTAGCCAATGAATCCAGTGGCGCTGCTAATGCAGCAGCGTCTGGATTGGCTGAGAGTCTCAGCCAATCCAGACGCTGCAGACACCGGCCGCGCAGTCTGAAGTTGTTCCTGCTGCGGACGGACCTGCCCAGACCTGTTCCTGCTCCGGAGTCTGAACCGGCCCAGGAACTGGACGCAGAGGCGGCGCGCGCGGGACCGGGATCAGGTAAGTCAAGTTTTTTATTTTACATTACACCCCCCTACCCCCGAGAATTGCGAGCCGCTACTGGCTGCAAAACAGTAATTGTGCGAAAGAAGGGAGTGCTGCCCATTATCAGACGATTGGAGCAGTGATAGCGGACATTGTGTAAAGCGTTGCACCGCAGTTTTCACAGTCCATTTCTTTATAATGAACAGTGTTTACATCTTCAAAAACGCTAGAAGAAATGGCTGCCACAAAGAGCTGGTAACCGGGGGCACGTAGGACATGAAGTAATAAATGTATTTTTTCTTTTTATATGTACTCTGATCGTTTTCCACACCGTCCAAAAAAGAAAAAAATGTAATTAAAAAAGGCCGCCTTCATGCAGTCAGAGTATGTTTTAGAAAACAAGGGTACCCCAGAAATACGACCGGGGGCAATGTAAGCGGTTAAAGAAACAATGGTCAAGGTGAGGCCCAAATAGGTCCTCGGGTAGCCTAGGCTACTGTTGATCAAATAATGGCTTTCGTCTAGGCAAGAGAGAACAGTATATGCAGGGACACAAGGTTGTGGAAATGATAACACATTTATTAACATCATAAATGGTATATCATCCACATTATTATCAAAGGATCTAGTCCTGGTGCTCACACATCAAGTGGGGTTGCGTGAAAAGTGAAAAGTGCTGGTGACTTAAAAGTTTACATCACATTGACAACGTTATACAAAACTCATGAGAAAGTTTATACACTTTGAGTTTTGGTTGTTAAAGGTCGACGGCGTTTCGATCTCTATTAGTTGAGACCATCATCAGGACGTAAAACATGTGAGCATGTAGAATCTAGAGGAGAAATCAATCAATCAATCAATCAATCAATCATGTCACTTATAAAGCGCACTACATACCCGCGAGGGTCTCAAGGCGCTGGGGGAAGAGGGGGGTGGTGCTGCTACTGATCGAAGAGCCAGGTCTTGAGGAGTCTTCTGAAGGCCAGTAGGTCTTGGGTCTGTCGGAGGTTGGTGGGGAGGGTGTTCCAGGTCTTGGCGGCGAGGTGGGAGAAGGATCTGCCGCCGGCGGTCGTTTTCCGGATGCGGGGGACTGTGGCGAGGGCGAGGCTGGTCGAGCGGAGCTGGCGGGTGGGGGTGTAGAAGCTGAGTCGTCTGTTGAGGTAGGCTGGTCCGGAGTTGTGGAGTGCTTTGTGTGCGTGGGTGAGGAGCTTGAAGGTTATCCTCTTGTTGACAGGGAGCCAGTGCAGGTCTCTCAGGTGGGGTGTGATGTGGCTGCGTCGGGGGATGTCGAGGATAAGACGTGCAGAGGCGTTCTGGATGCGTTGCAGCCGTCTCAGGAGCTTAGCCGTCGTTCCTGCGTAGAGGGCGTTTCCGTAGTCCAGCCTGCTGGTGACGAGGGCCTGGGTGACTGTTTTTCTTGTTTCGGTGGGGATCCACTTGAAGATCCTGCGGAGCATTCGGAGGATGTTGAAGCAGGATGAGGAAACGGCGTTGACCTGCTTAGTCATGGAGAGGGTGGGGTCGAGGATGACCCCTAGGTTGCGTACGTGGTCGGTGGGTGGCGGGGCTGTTCCCAGTGATGTTGGCCACCAGGAGTCGTCCCAGGCTGAAGGGTTGGAACCAAGGATGAGGACCTCCGTCTTGTCCGAGTTCAGCTTCAGGCGGCTGGTCCTCATCCATTCGGCGACGGCCTTCATTCCTTCGTGGAGGTGGGCTTTGGCGGTGTGAGGGTCTTTGGTGAGGGAGAGGATCAGCTGGGTGTCGTCGGCGTAGGAGATGATGTTGAGGTTGTGCTGTCGGGCGACGTGGGCGAGGGGTGCCATGTAGATGTTGAACAGCGTTGGGCTGAGGGAGGAGCCTTGGGGTACGCCGCAGATGATCTTGGTGGCCTTGGATTGGAAGGGGGCGAGGCGGACGCTTTGTGTTCTGCCGGAAAGGAAGGATGTGGTCCAGTCCAGGGCCTTCTCTTGGATCCCGGCGTCGTGAAGGCGTGTTCGTAGTGTGTGGTGGCAGACCGTGTCGAAGGCGGCTGATAGGTCCAGGAGGATGAGGGCTGCTGTTTCTCCGTTGTCTAGCAGGGTCCTGATGTCATCGGTGGCGGCGATGAGGGCGGTTTCGGTGCTGTGGTTGCTGCGGAAGCCGGACTGGGAAGGGTCCAGGATGTTGTTCTCCTCGAGGTAGCGGGTCAGTTGTTTGTTGACGATTTTCTCGGTGACCTTCGCGGGGAACGGGAGCAGAGAGATGGGTCGGAAGTTCTTGAGGTCCTTGGGGTCTGCCTTGGGTTTCTTGAGTAAGGCGGTGATCTCGGCGTGCTTCCAGCTTTCCGGGAAGGTTGCTGTCTCGAAGGAGATGTTGATTATTTTCCGGAGATGGGGCGCGATGGCTGTACTGGCTTTGTTGAAGATGTGGTGAGGGCATGGGTCTAGCGGTGAACCGGAGTGGATGGTGTTCATGATCTCGCTGGTGTCCTCGTCGTTGATGTTGGTCCAGGAGAGCAGGCGGTTGGTGGTTGTGGGGGCAGTGGTCTCGGTGGTTGCCGGGGCGGTCGTGGTGTTGAAGCTGTCGTGGATGTCGGCGATTTTGCGGTGGAAGAAGGTGGCCAGTGAGTCGCACAGGTCTCGCGACGGCTGGATGTCGTTGGGGTTGGAGCTGGGGTTGGAGAGTTCCTTCACGATGTTGAAGAGCTCTTTGCTGTTGTGTGCGTTGTTGTCTAGGCGGTCTTTGAGTGAGGCCCTTTTGGCGGATCTGATGAGGTGATGGTGACTGCGGGTGGCGCTCTTGTGGGTGGCGTAGCTGTCCGCTGTCCGTTCGTGGAGCCAGATCTTCTCCAGTTTTCGGCATGTTCGTTTGGAGGCCTGGAGGTCTTCGGTGAACCAGGTGGCTTTCTTGCTGGTGTGGCTGTTGGGCGGATTCTTGAGCGGGGCGAGGGTGTTGGCGCAGTCGTCGATCCACTGTCTGAGGTTGCGGGCGGCGGTGTCGGGGTCAGAGGGTTCGGCGGGTGGGCTCAGGGCGAGGGTTGTGGTTAGCTGGTCTTCCGTGACTCTGCTCCAGCAGCGGCGAGGCATTTGTTCGGTGCGGTGGTGCGTGGTGGGCTTCTTGTAGGTGAAGTGGATGCAGTGGTGGTCAGTCCAGTGGGGTTCGGAGGTGTGGTTGAAGGAGACGTGTGGACTTGCGGAAAAGATGGAGTCGAGCGTGTGGCCGGCGGCGTGGGTGGGTGTAGTCACGAGCTGTCTGAGTCCGAGGGTGGCGAGGTTGTCGATCAGGGTGGTGGAGTTGGTGTCCTTGTTGTTCTCGAGGTGGAAGTTCAGGTCCCCGAGGAGGATGTAGTCCGTGGAGGCGATGGCGTGTGTGCTGACGAAGTCAGCGATGGAATCGCTGAACTGTGGTCGGGGTCCGGGGGTCTGTAGATGAGGGTTCCTCTGAGGGTGGTGTTGGGATCGGTGTGGATCTGGAAGTGCATGTGTTCGGGCGGTGCTGAGGGTGTCGTCGGTGTTGGTTGAGACTCTGAGGGTGTTCCTGTGGACGATGGCGATGCCTCCTCCGACTCCGTTGGTGCGGTCCCTGCGGGTGATCTTGTATCCGTCCGGGATGGCAATGGCGATGTCGGGGGCTGAAGCGGGATTCAGCCAGGTCTCCGTCAGGAATGCGACGTCTGGGGAGGTTGAGTCGAGAAGGTCCCAGAGTTCGATGGCGTGTTTGCGGGCGGAGCGGGTGTTGAGAAGGATGCATCTGAGGTAGTTGGGTTCTTTCCTGGGCGGTGGTTTGGCGGGGCGGGTGCTGGCGAAGCTGCAGTTCCGGCAGGTGAAGGGCCCTTGGGTGCGCTTCGGGGTGGCCTGGTAGCAGGCGTGATCTTTTCCGGGGTTGAGTGCGTGGAGGGTGCTGGCGTCGTATCGGCGTCTGTTGATGTGGCGGGCGCGGGGGATGCCCGGACCAGGGGGTCTGGCGCAGGGCGCGGTCACGGCGCGGACGGGCGCAGACGGGCCTGCCTTAGGCGCACCTTCGGCGCGCCAGCGGCCGCCATAAATGGGGAGGTGGGAGGGAGGAGCAGGGAATGGGGCAGCGAATGGGCAGTGAGGGGGCGGGGCCGCAGGGGCGCAGCGGCGGGAAACAGGCACAGAAGGGAAAACGAGCACAATCAGGGCATCAAGGGGGCACAGAAAGGAAAAAAAACGTGCACAATCAGGGGCAGCAAGGGGGCACAGAAAGGAAAAAACTAGCACAATGAGGGGCAGCAAGGGGGCACAGAAAGGAAAAAACTAGCACAATGAGGGGCAGCAAGGGGGCACAGAAAGGAAAAGCGAGCACAATCAGGGGCAGCAAGGGGGGCACAGAAAGGAAAAAACGAGCACAATCAGGGGCAGCAAGGGGGCACAGAAAGGAAAAACGAGCACAATCAGGGGCAGCAAGGGGGGCACAGAAAGGAAAAACGAGCACAATCAGGGGCAGCAAGGGGGCACAGAAAGGAAAAAAAAAAAACGAGCACAATCAGGGGCAGCAAGGGGGCACAGAAAGGAAAAAACTAGCACAATGAGGGGCAGCAAGGGGGCACAGAAAGGAAAAACGAGCACAATCAGGGGCAGCAAGGGGGGCACAGAAAGGAAAAAACGAGCACAATCAGGGACAGCAAGGGGGCACAGAAAGGAAAAACAAGCACAATCAGGGGCAGCAAGGGGGCACAGAAAGGAAAACGAGCACAATCAGGGGCAGCAGCAGGACACACAGACGGAGCTGTGTGGTGGGGAGCGACCTACCAGTCAAGGTCAGGGGTCGCTCTCTTCACCACGCAGCGGCCGCCATAAATGGGGAGGTGGGAGGGAGGAGCAGGGAATGGGGCAGCGAATGGGCAGTGAGGGGGCGGGGCCGCAGGGCGCAGCGGCGGGAAACAGGCACAGAAGGGAAAACGAGCACAATCAGGGCATCAAGGGGGCACAGAAAGGAAAAAAACGTGCACAATCGGGCAGCAAGGGGGCACAGAAAGGAAAAAACTAGCACAATGAGGGGCAGCAAGGGGGCACAGAAAGGAAAAACGAGCACAATCAGGGGCAGCAAGGGGGGCACAGAAAGGAAAAACGAGCACAATCAGGGGCAGCAAGGGGGCACAGAAAGGAAAAACGAGCACAATCAGGGGCAGCAAGGGGGGCACAGAAAGGAAAAAACGAGCACAATCAGGGGCAGCAAGGGGGCACAGAAAGGAGAAAAAAAAAAAACGAGCACAATCAGGGGCAGCAAGGGGGCACAGAAAGGAAAAAACTAGCACAATGAGGGGCAGCAAGGGGGCACAGAAAGGAAAAACGAGCACAATCAGGGGCAGCAAGGGGGGCACAGAAAGGAAAAAACGAGCACAATCAGGGACAGCAAGGGGGCACAGAAAGGAAAAACAAGCACAATCAGGGGCAGCAAGGGGGCACAGAAAGGAAAAACGAGCACAATCAGGGGCAGCAGCAGGACACACAGACGGAGCTGTGTGGTGGGGGAGCGACCTACCAGTCAAGGTCAGGGGTCGCTCTCTTCACCACGCAGCGGCCGCCATAAATGGGGAGGTGGGAGGGAGGAGCAGGGAATGGGGCAGCGAATGGGCAGTGAGGGGCGGGCGCAGGGCGCAGCGGCGGGAAACAGGCACAGAAGGGAAAACGAGCACAATCAGGGCATCAAGGGGGCACAGAAAGGAAAAAAACGAGCACAATCAGGGGCAGCAAGGGGGCATAGAAAGGAAAAAACTAGCACAATGAGGGGCAGCAAGGGGGCACAGAAAGGAAAAACTAGCACAATGAGGGGCAGCAAGGGGGCACAGACAGGAAAAACGAGCACAATCAGGGGCAGCAAGGGGGCACAGAAAGGAAAAAACGAGCACAATCAGGGGCAGCAAGGGGGCACAGAAAGTAAAAACGAGCACAATCAGGGGCAGCAAGGGGGCACAGAAAGGAAAAAACGAGCACAATCAGGGGCAGCAAGGGGGCACAGAAAGGAAAAAACTAGCACAATGAGGGGCAGCAAGGGGGCACAGAAAGGAAAAACGAGCACAATCAGGGGCAGCAAGGGGGGCACAGAAAGGAAAAAACGAGCACAATCAGGGGCAGCAAGGGGGCACAGAAAGGAAAAACGAGCACAATCAGGGGCAGCAAGGGGGCACAGAAAGGAAAAACGAGCACAATCAGGGGCAGCAGCAGGGCACACAGATGGAGCTGTGTGGTGGGGAGCGACCTACCAGTCAAGAAAAGAAGACATTGGTCCCTGGAACGAGAACATATCTAGGCAGGCAGTCATTCGAATCTAGCAGACAGCCGGTTAATTGGTTAATTAAACAATTTGTACGAAAAAATAAAATAAAATAAACAAATAATTTCTACGGCTTGTGAAGGTAATTAAGGCGATTTACAAGCGATTTACATCTTAAGGCTTGATTGTAATGCACAAGTATGCATGGTTCAAGTGTTCTAGATGAGTCAATCAATCTCATAAAAGATCCCCGTGAACCAATGGTGGGATCGTGAGGGCGCAATACAGAAGTGTAATTCGGGTTCCAACACTGTGTTGGTCTCGGTAATGGAACGTGCTGGGAACAGAACTTGAACCGAGTGGTGCGTAGTGAATGAGTGAAGCTGGGACAGCATGTGCCGTAAGAATACGAGGCGGTGGTGCGGCCCAGGGGTGAGTGTACAAGCTGTTACCTGAGGACTTCAAGGAGTGGTAACTGCAGCACGGGGCTGGAATCAGGGGACAATCTGCGATAAGGAAACGATCAGTGAGCGCGAACAACAGGGTAGAATTAACCTGTGGCTAGTGGCTGAGCGGACAGGGACTCCACTTACCAAGGGCAGTAATTGAGCAGCCGTGGGGTCTGAAATCAATATTGAGCCAAGTAGAGGGTAATTCCGTTTGGTTGCCAGCTGTAGGAAGAGGGGTACATATCAGAAAAAGAAGAAGGAGCGCGTGATCACTACGGGCGTGCGGGGTGAACGAGTAGCACCACAGAACTTACTTGGCTCAGAAGAGGTGCGCTCCTTCTTCTTTTTCTGATATGTACCCCTCTTCCTACAGCTGGCAACCAAACGGAATTACCCTCTACTTGTCTCAATATTGATTTCAGACCCCACGGCTGCTCAATTACTGCCCTTGGTAAGTGGAGTCCCTGTCCGCTCAGCCACTAGCCACAGGTTAATTCTACCCTGTTGTTCGCGCTCACTGATCGTTTCCTTACCGCAGATTGTCCCCTGATTCCAGCCCCGTGCTGCAGTTACCACTCCTTGAAGTCCTCAGGTAACAGCTTGTACACTCACCCCCGGGCCGCACCACCGCCTCGTATTCTTACGGCACATGCTGTCCCAGCTTCACTCATTCACTACGCACCACTCGGTTCAAGTTCTGTTCCCAGCACGTTCCATTACCGAGAACAACACAGTGTTGGAACCCGAATTACACTTCTGTATTGCGCCCTCACGATCCCACCATTGGTTCACGGGGATCTTTTATGAGATTGATTGACTCATCTAGAACACTTGAACCATGCATACTTGTGCATTACAATCAAGCCTTGAGATGTAAATCGCTTGTAAATCGCCTTAATTACCTTCACAAGCCGTAGAAATTATTTGTTTATTTTATTTTATTTTTTCGTACGAATTGTTTAATTAACCAATTAACCGGCTGTCTGCTAGATTCGAATGACTGCCTGCCTAGATATGTTCTCGTTCCAGGACCAATGTCTTCTTTCTCCTCTAGATTCTACATGCTCACATGTTTTACGTCCTGATGATGGTCTCAACTAATAGAGATCGAAACGCCGTCGACCTTTAACAACCAAAACTCAAAATGTATAAACTTTCTCATGAGTTTTGTATAACGTTGTCAATGTGATGTAAACTTTTAAGTCACCAGCACTTTTCACTTTTCACGCAACCCCACTTGATGTGTGAGCACCAGGACTAGATCCTTTGATAATATTGTGGATGATATACCATTTATGATGTTAATAAATGTGTTATCATTTCCACAACCTTGTGTCCCTGCATATACTGTTCTCTCTTGCCTAGACGAAAGCCATTATTTGATCAACAGTAGCCTAGGCTACCCGAGGACCTATTTGGGCCTCACCTTGACCATTGTTTCTTTAACCGCTTACATTGCCCCCGGTCGTATTTCTGGGGTACCCTTGTTTTCTAAAACATACTCTACGTGCAGTGGCCGCACTGCAAGGGTTACTACCACTTCTTTGCGAGTGGTTCATTCTTCCCTATTTTTTTTTTTTTTTTAAACGTGTATAAATATAACTCCCCCTGAGTCCTTTAACTGTGGATCTTATTATTTTCCTACACCCCTGAATATGTCAACACCTACATATACAGAGGACTATATTGCAAAAATCACTAGTGGCCCGTCCCTGTTTCAAACATCAGTACCGACACCAATCCCCACGGATGTCGCTACAGAGAAAATAACGGCCCTAGAACATCTAAAAAAGAAACACATTCGTACTGAACTCCATGCACGCATGTTAACAGAATATTTAAAAGCTGACATCATACCCATAGGGTTACAAGTCCGTAATACCCCTGCCATCTTTTTGCAAGACCCCAAGTTCAAAAACGGTTTTGCACATATTGGCACAACTTGTTCCAGGCACTGGATGGTGCTTGGTATAGATACTGCTCTTGAACACAGTAAAAAAGAACTTGAGGAAATACTAGCATTAGAGAAATCAATACTAGAACTCGAGAGTCTCTCAGACGCCAAAAGCATTCTTGAGAGACGAGAAAGGACTATCTCAGACTTTCACAAATTCGAGCATCATAAAAAGCTACAAAAGTCACTAAAGACATAAAAAATTATAGTAAAGAGAAAACCTACCCCTACCTAAGAGAGGACTTCTTTACCAACCCCCAATCCGCACCCAGACAACAGACAGGCACCTGGGGCAGATTTAAGAATAGACAATCTGTGACCTTTTCTGAATCCTCCGCTGACTCTGACGCCTCAGACCCAGGTGCAGGTCCCAGCTCAGCACCTCACAACCCTAATTTTTTAGGGAGAGGCCAACCTTTCCAAACAGAGAGAGGACGAACCAAACCACGCTACAACTTCCCCCTGGAGAACGCCAGACACGGCGGAAGTTTTACCAATGGGGTTATCAATACTGAACGCAATTGAAGCAGTAGGCACCTCTGCACCCCCACCCATGGAATCCATTCCTATTTTCAATCTATCCAGCCATCAATTAGCCTCATCTGAGATAGCACTTCTCAGTAAAGGACTCTCTTACGTGGTTACAGTAAAACCTGACTGGTTTAATATACAACTTGAAATGTACCAATTTTTCAGAAAAATAAGACTTACATCATTCTTTCTGAATAAAGACCTACCGCCGAAATATGACACCACAGGACTACGCCCAAAATCGACGTTTAATCCTCCCACTGGCTGCCTCCCACCAGAGGTCATTACTTTTGAGAACTTAGGGGCACATTACGATACCCGGCGTAAAAAAATCCGCCAGGCATGGAAGCGGCAAAAATCCGCCCGCACACACCGCCTGAACACCGACCACGCCATTATGAGTACACAAACTGAAAACCGCCATCGGCGGAAAAATCATACAAAATACCGCCCGCCATCGTCCGAGTCGGAGTCAAACCGCCCGCCACGGACGGAAACACGCACGACAACACAAAACCGCCCGCCCACACGGCCGACACACCGCACGTGAAATTACGATCGCACCGCCATGAGCGCGGAAAAACAACAAATATACCGCCCGCTAGCGCAAACAACGCCGATGAGAATCGACACGGCAGAAGCCATGGCGCCCACGTACCTGCACAGAAACCATCCGCACACAAAACCAATAGCACACAACATGGCCAACAAGTCCACACAGCAAGGCACGCACAAATACACAAGCACAGTACACATCCCGAAAACACCCCCCGGACAAACAAAAAATACAAAGGCCAGAACCCCAGACACAACACACCTGAAAACAACAGACCATGAGGACACACCCACATAGGTGAGTACAAAAGCAGCACTCCCACAGACCACAACCCCTTGCTACATTGCAAACCAGAGGAGGAGAGGACACAGTGACACAGCAAGGACAGCAGCACACCACAGAAACGCACACATCACAACCACCACCACCACCACCACCACCAAACACCGGCACCACAAACCCCCTGCACATTACACAACACACACCGCACCAGCACCACAAACACCATGGCACCACAAAGGATGCCCAAGTTCACGCCCATGGAGCTGACGGTCATGGTCGACGAGATCATCAAGGTGTACCCACAAATCTATGGGAACATGGTCCAGCACACACCACTAGCCACCAGAAACAGAATGTGGACCCGGATCGTAGACCAGGTCAATGCAGTCGGGACCCTGCCCAGGAACAGAGGTGAAATAAACAAACGTTGGAATGACGTCAAGAGCCTGGTCAAGAAGAAGGAGGGCAAAAACAGAGAGCTGGCTGCCGTCACTGGCGGAGGGAATCCCGCGCTCTTTAAGACCTTCAAAGCGTGGGAGGAGAAGGTGCGAGTCGTAATACATCCGGAGATCCTCGCCGGATTAGCAGGGGGAGTGGAGGCTGGTAAGTACAAACTAATGTATACTAGCACACCGCTATGTACTCACATGCGCAACCACCATGCCACAGCTCCCAGGGACAAACACCCCCATGTCCAGCACACAATACACAACACATCACACACACATGCAACAGACACCACCACACACAGCCCAAACCGAACAACTGCAAGATGCGTGGGGACATGTGTACACTAAGCCAGCCACGTAACCACCAACAGGTCCCCAAATATGCCAGAAGCGCCACAACGAGCACCCACCACACCCATGTGTCCGCCACAGCTGCACCAACTGACAAGTAACAGGTAAGTGGCAGGAACACAAAGTGCAGTGGGTCGGAGGGGGACAGCTGAAGTACAACACCCACCAGGCCCCCACTCCCACAGACCAGCAAGGTGGAGCACTCCCCACACCCATGTGTCAGGCACAGCTGCACCAACCGACAAGTAACAGGTAAGTGGCAGGAACACAAAGTGCAGTGGGTCGGAGGGGGACAGCTGAAGTACAACACCCACCAGGCCCCCACTCCCACAGACCAGCAAGGTGGAGCACTCCCCACACCCATGTGTCAGGCACAGCTGCACCAACCGACAAGTAACAGGTAAGTGGCAGGAACACAAAGTGCAGTGGGTCGGAGGGGGACAGCTGAAGTACAACACCCACCAGGCCCCCAGTCCCACAGCACAGCAAGGAGGAGCATCCCCCACACCCCACACCCACGTGTCAGCCACCGCAGTGCACAACGACAGCCGAAAGGCAGACATCACGGTCCACAGCAATCGGTGTCAGTGGGTGTACAGCCACCCCCACGACCCACTACACCCCCCCACCCCCACAGACCTGCAACATGGAGCACCCCCGCTAAGAGCCATGTGGCATCCAGTACAGTGCACGCACGAACAACTTGCAGGTGGGAAACTGGACAGGGCTGGATTACTGGAGGCATGAGGACCATAACACCACCAACACATGGGACATGTCACGTAGCACACGAACACGCAGCACCGCCCACCGTCACGAACAAGTGAACAATGTGCACACGGACATGAACAGCAGACTCACACCCCACATGACCCATCACAGACATAGCAACACCCAAGGAGCCACGTCTGCATGCACAAGCCACACTGAACATAGTCCCACACGGCAGCCACTGTGCAACTCATCACACACAACCGAAACACCATTGAAGTCCTGTCCATGTAGCCCCTACTGCCTGTCAACCACACACCCCACAACTACGCCTATGTAAGACAAACAACACTAGACGCAACAGAGCGGAACAACAGAAATGCACACGAACACCACTGAACCCATCAAACACACAGACACACCATGCACATACAACATACCATCCATCCCATCCGTCAGCCCCAGTCTCATGAAAGGCATGTCATCCGCACAGCTGCCACACATACAGCAGTCACGCTAAGACACATGCCCATGACCAACCATGTGCCAGAAGTCAATTAAGCGCACGACACACTGTGAGCAACAACACACAACATGGGCCACACCCCCCGAGCACTGCAGTCATGCACATGGCACAGGGCAGCACGCACACCAAGGAGATGGGACAACTGCAATACGTTGGCTGGCACACAACTATCACTCACTCATAACGATGCGTCCAATGCCATGTCCAGTAACCACAACAGACAGCAAATATGCAGGGCATGTCAGGCATGCACACACCTCAGACCATGCACTGTCATGCTGCCACAACACATGTCACGTTCGGCACCCATGGCTCACAGCATGTACCCCAAAAGCATATTCCATCCCAAATGCGAATCTGGGGCATGGCCCCCATGTTGCCATATGCGTTCCTAAGCGTTCCATTTGAACCCCAAAAGCAAAGTACAAACCAGACCCAGGATGGGCCAGGAGCCCGCATACACCAGAGTCACAATGAGTAGGGGCAAAGCAACACACCCATCGGCATGGCCAATCCGTCCCATGCCACATGTGCACAGCACACAGTCCCATTGCCTAGCACACACACCTACAGATGCCACAGCCACACACTCGCCTCCGGGAAACCCATGTACGAGATTGCACGAACTGCCAATGTCAGACGACTAATACATACTTCGCCAGGTGCAACACAATAACAAATCTCATTCTCTCCACAGGTGACGAACTGCTGGACGCTGGGGATGGAGACAGCAGCCAGCACAGCCAGCCTACAAGCCCCCAACGAGGACACACGGATCTGGAGGATCTGTCCACCTCTTCGGACACGGACCACCAAGCTGGCCCATCTGGCGTGGCAGGGCCCAGCCGCTCCCCAGGACCCCTCCTACCCACCAACCCATCATCCAGGGATGCTGAACAGTCCCAGTCCCCTGCTGCCACTGTCGTTGCGGCCACACCCACGGTCATTGCGGCCACTACCACTGCCGCAACCGCCACCATCGCCGCACCGACCACCACCGCCTCCACCACCACCACGTCTTCGCTGGCACCAGCCCCAGCGCAGGTGGTGGCCCGGCCGACTGGATCCACCCTGGGAGCCACAGCGAGGACCGTGGTGAGCAATGTGGCTAGTGGGCAGGCCGGTGGCAGCAGGACTGGTAGGAGGAGCAGGGTCAGGGAAACGCCAGCCTCCCCTGGGAGCCATGCCCTGCCTCAAATGGACAGAGTCCTTGGGGCCTATGAAGAGGCCCAAGGACAATGGGCCAGGTCTGCTACTGACACGCGGGAGGTGCTGGGGGTGCTGAGGTCCATGGACGCCCATATGGGCCAATTCGTGTCCCGTATGGACCAACTCGTGGACCTCATGGGCCAGCTGGTGGTGGCGGTGGGGTCACAGGCAAGGCCAGCAACACCACCTCCGCCACCACCTGCTAGGGCGCAGGGTCGGGCAGCAGTGTCCACTTCCCCTGCGTCCACAGCCAGTGAGCACACCTCACCCACCACCAGCAGGTCGCCACCACACACCCCCCTCCCAAACGTGGAAGGGGCCGTCCGAAGAGGAAACAGATCTCCCGGGAGGACTTCGCACGCTCCAGTCGCAAGTGAGGCAGCCAGCCAGCCTTACGCCAGCCTTCCTTGACCAGCCACTGCATTGACTTGCTCTACGATCCCACTCCACACAGCCATCTGGATGGCATGTGTGTGTTGGACTATGGACATAGAACCAGTGGGTACACCCTGATCATCACGCAGCCATGACCGACAGCTCATTGTCACTGCACGCACCACTTTTGTCATCACCTTACACACAATCACATGTCACAGTTTGGAATAAATGCACCTTTTTCACTAACTGCTGTTTGTGCCCTGTGTCTTTATTGTACGGAATACAACGGCCACCTTGGGCGGAAAGGCACCTGATGCGTGGCATGGAAATGGAATCCGGAGGGCCTGTAGGGACCTAGGGGTGGGAGACAGAACAGGAGCACATTCAATGAGTGTGTCACACACCCATCACACAGTACATGTCAACAACTACAAGCAATGTACACACATCGCACAGAGCAATAGGGCACAATGCCACAGTCACCAACAGTGGCATACTACCCTGGCCATGGAGCGTTGACACACTGCACGCAGTGAACATACGGCCACCCTGACACAGCACACACACACCTGCATAGATACAGACACATCATCCGTCGTACATGGACACTCACCGTCAAGTGAAGTAGCGGGCGATGAGCTGCTGGCGCACATTCCCAGCTTCCTCCTCTCCGCTGTCCACCTCACTCGAGCTGTCCTGGTCTGCGGGCTGGGGCCCTGGTTGATCTCCGTCATCCACAATGAGGGGGATCTGCTTCCGAATGGCCAGATTGTGCAGCATGCAGCACGCCACCACTATCTGGCACACCTTCTGTGGGGAGTACGCCAGTGCACCCCCGGTGCGGTCCAGGCACCTGAACCTGGACTTGAGGAGGCCAAAGGTACGCTCGACCACACGTCTGGTCCTCCCATGTGCCTCATTGTATCGATCGTCTGCTGGGGTGCGAGGATTCCTCAATGGACTGAGCAGCCATGCCCCATTCGGATACGCAGAGTCACCTGGGTGTGAGGGACACAGAGAACCGTTGCTATTCCAACTGGACAGGGGACAGCATCGCACAACCAGCACGCTACACCACTCCACATACTCACCGACAATACAGCCACGATCCTGTTGCAGATTGGCCATCAGTCGTGGCAAGATGCTGTTGCGCATTATGTGTGCGTCATGGGCCGAGCCTGGGAACTTTGCACACACGTGGGTGATCACCATGTCCGCAAGGCACACCACTTGCACATTCAGGGAGTGCGTGTGCTTCCTGTTGCGGTACAGGTGCTCAGTGGCCTGTGGTGGAACAAGGCCAACATGAGTGCAGTCAATGGCTCCCACGACGTGTGGGATTCTGCCAAGGGCATAGAATGCACCCTTCACTGCCGCCAATTCACGAGCCCTGGGGAAGCGGATGTACCTGTTCCGGTACAGCATCATGGCTGCCAGTACATCCCTCAGCACCTTGCTGAACATGGGCTGGGACATCCCTCCTCCACTGCCCACTGTGTGCTGGAATGACCCAGTGGCGAAGAAATGCATGGCGGCCATCACCTTAGCCGTGGGGGTGACAGCAGTCGGATACACCCTGCGGGGACGGAGATGGGGCTCTAACATGGCACACAGTCGATGCAGAGTTGGCCTGTCCAGCCGAAACTTCCTGATTACCTCTGTATCGTCCATGTCCGCCAGCAATTGGTATGGGCGGTCAATGTTCGGTCTCCGCCTGGGTTAAATGGCAGAGGACACATGTCAAAGCAACACGGCACATAGCAATTTCGCATACACATCACTGACATGACTGAGCAAGCACATGGGCCACAGCCCAGCTGTCAAGCTGGGACGGCACGGCCACAATACACTTACACAGGTCTCCCAACAATGGCAATGGCAAGTGAGACATACCACTGCCATGTGCATGCACATGGGGATCTAGGCCCCAATGACTTGCGGGGCGTGCTGATGGGGACTGACTGCATATTCGTCAAGCGGCAACGCCACGGCAACATGAGTGTCTGCTGAGCATGGTACTGCTTCCGAGGCTGGATGAGTATGGCACACGACGACGACGATGTGGGCACGGGCTGAGCGGCCAATACAAGTGGGACCTGTGGCACGAGGGGATATGAGACAGTAGTAGGTGTCAGCACTGCACCCTATGTACAGCACTGTACGGATCACAGCTCCCGAAACATTGACTGGTGTCCACATTGACAGCCCCATGCCAAGACGGCTGTGTGCTTGCAGTCACACGTCACAGGTGAGAGGTTACATTGCACGTGCCAGGTGGCAGTCGTACATAGTGGGAGCTGGCATGTGTGTGCATGTGTCTCCTGTTCAGGATCCACCAGATGGGCGCTGACTCTGTACTGACCATTGGACACAGCATGTTCCGTGGAAGGCTTGTGTGTGTGGGATGGTGGCACTGGATGTGCCTCCGTTGGGTGGGGGGCCATGCACAGGGCGGGTACGTCGATGATTGCGCATTGTTGGTCACGGTGGGTGCACCAGCTAAGATGTGTTGCCCTGTGTTCAATTCCTATGTCCGCATGATGATGGACTGTGGATGTGGGCAGACTACACATTGGTCGATGTGCTGTCTATATGCATGTGCCTTCACACCAGGCACAGCTGCCCCTGCACATGTGACCCCTGCTGGACTCGCTGCTGGGTCTGTGGAGCTGATGCACCTTCTGCGCGTGGGGCGGACAGCTCTCCTCACTTCCCTCATTGCGCATGTCATGTCTTTGCCGCAGGTGACATGGATCATGGAGGGCCCACATGTACGCGTGGGTAGGCTACACATGATTGTTCACTGGTCGCCACCCCCAGTCAGTGTTTCGAATGGGAAGGTAGTCGTGCTGGTGGTATGTTCGATGTGGCGGATGGGCGGGCCTGGTGCGGGCTTACATTCCGGACATGGGGGGTAGTTGGATTGGCGACTAGTTGCAGTACACACGGGACACGTCTCTTCCTTTCCACATCTGGGTCATCCCTTGTACTAACTGACAGTGATACAGTCATCTTCGCCCCAGCCCTCATGTCCTCCCCTCGCCCCCCAATATGCATGCTCACCTGCGAGGCTAGCGCTTGCACAGGCAGCCCCAAGCTCGCACCAGAGAGGGCAAGGAGTGTATGTGTGGGTCCAGTTGCACGAGTGGGCTGTCTCAGGGTATGATGTGTGGCGGGACGCCGTCCACCTGCGTGGTGCCCCAAATGGAGACCCGGCCTGCATGGACTATGCATCACAGTCTTCGCCTTCCGGATCCGCCACCTGCGACACCCAGTGGCTGTGGCTGCCCTTGCGGCCATGCCGCGTCCGTCTGTGGCTGATGGCCCACACATTCACTCTTTGGCCTCTCTGGGGAGGGCTCAGGGGTGGTGGCGCACGCGCTTGCACTTAGTCGCAATGGCATGTGGCGTGGTTGGTATGATGGGCAATGGATGGGATGGTGCGAGCCACCTCCCGTGACGTCAGTGCTGCTCGTGCTGTGGTGCGTCCCCCTACACTTCCATTTGACTTTTTGCCATGCTGGACGTTGAGGTTCTATTGCCTGCGTGATATGACCAGGAGGAGCGCGAGGAGACCTCTCACACACCATGCTCCACTGCCATCCCGTGCCCTGTATCGCCTGTGCGGATTGACTATGTTGGGGTTACACCTGGTCGACTGGGGCTGTGTGTGCCTTGTCAAGGGGCATGGCGGGCGCACAACAGGATCCAGCTTGTCCACAGAGGGTGGGCTGAGGTGCGCCTGGTACCGCTTCGTACGTGTGCCCGGCTGCTGTGCACACACGTGTTCACTCCCCCCGACAGGTGTCCTCTCACAATGCCCAGGGAAGCGGTGGTGTACTGTTCATGAGCCCTCCCAACACGGCGTGCTCCAACTTGGCATGTGCGCATCTACCCGTCGCACCCACCCACCTGAGCACTGCGTCCATACGACTTCACACGACACATGTGTGTCTTCCACAGTAGTGCTACTCATTTGCGTTGACATCCAATACCAGTGGACTACATGGTCATGTCACGACTGCCGTGTACTTCACATACTCTCATCCTCTCTCATTCGTACTTGTGAAATGAGTCAGCGGAGACAGTTCTGGTTTCAAACATTATATTGAGTCTTCTGTCCTCTGTGATGCAGTATAGTGGACACTACTGGCAGCGGAATACATGTTGAGGATATACTGAGCATGATTACAAATGGGATAGGGTGTGGGGTTACATCTGCTTGGCCAAGGCTGTGCTAATGTACATTTACGTATAGCTGCGGAGCTGCGGACTTTGACACAGACGGTATACATGTAGCCTACCAGACCGCTCGGCATCATGGGCACAGTCCATCTCAGTTCCATGTGACAGGTTTGCTGCGGTTGTTCCTCATGCACGCGTGCATGTGAGATGACATCAGGGCATGTGCTTGCGTGCATGCAGCGGCGTGCCACTTGTTGTTGCACTGTGGTGGTTACTGGACATGTCCCAGTCACTGGGGTCGTGTTGTTGTTGTATGCACTTGTCGTCCATGCAAAGGTCCTGGTATGGGATTCCCGGGGCGGGGGTGGGAGGGGTGCAGCACCCACAGACTCCAGGCGACCTATTCATGTCCACTGAGCGGTGTGTGTGTCCATGTGCGCTGGATCCATGTCGTGTCCTGGTTGTTCGTGCAGTTCCGTCCATGTGGGTGCGATGCACAGAGCCCATGCCACTGCCTCCCACGATGCATGCGGTGTTCCTGGATGTGATGGGGAACAGTGTGCATGTCCCGGTCATATCCGATGTCATGGCGATGTCGTTGATGGTGTGGTTACAGTTGCCGGTCGTTTGGTATGGCTGTTGTGGTGGTGACTGGCCAGTCCGTGCGGAAGCTGAGCATGGGTGCGGGGTTGGACTTCATAGGTCACTCGGGGAACCTGCGTTGTGGTCCGACGTATTTACAGGTTGTCAGGTATGCGATGCCGTCCAGCAGGGCTTCCATGTCATTGGTGGTGTACATGTTTGCCAGCCAATGAAGCGGATGGTGGCTGTCAAGGTGTTGTTCGTAGGTTGTCCCTTGGAGGACCATGATGGGGCATGCTGGGTGACATTCGATGTAGCTGTTCTCGATGATCCGTCGTGTGGAGGCACAGTGGTTCCATTTCAGTGCGCGTGCGATGTTGGCCACATACGCCATGCCCCCATAGGCAGAGCAGGCCCTGTCGTGTGCGTCCAGAGGGAGGAGTAGTGGTAGCAGGTCCGCCTTCAGACATGCCGGGTTGGAGAGGCATATCTCGACTGGATGCTGGTAGGGACACCTCCGACAGTAGAAGACGGGCATGACGCAGCTGAACAATGTGATGCGGTAAGTCAGTCGGTAACTTACGTTCAGCAGGGACAGGAGATCGCATCCCAATGTATGTATCGTGCTGGTTTGGTACAGCTTGAGCTCTTCGGCGTAGTTGGGTAGGTGTGTTGCGGTTGCCATTTCGCAGCGGTTCGTAGAGGTGGCGTGCTCCGGCTGTGTGTGCAGTCTGCAATGTGCACGCTCCGGGGTTGCTGTGAGCTCTGTGTAGTCGTGGGGAGACAGGACTTGTGTTCTGTTGGCTTGTTTGGAGGACACGGGCCCTCTTCCCACATGCTTCTCAGACAGTTCAAGGTCGGTGCTGTGTGACTCCTTCCAATTAACTTGCATGTGGCCGACATGGGGGAGTGTTTTCTTCTTTCTTCCCCGTCCGTTGTGTGCTTCTGTGATATGCGCTATCTGCCGTGTGGTCGGTCTCCTCGGCATGCCTGTGTTGGTCTATTCTTGGACAATGGCTGTATTCACCGGCTTCTGTCGTAGGGCTGTGGTTTCGGTGTTGGAATGGAAGGTCATTCAGTGCTGTCTGCTCTCCCTTGTGTGGGCGGCAGGCTGCCTTTCCGCTCTGCGTTGGGCCTTGTGTGTGGATGTAATTCTTGGGCCACCTGTTGTCGGTCCCCGGGTTCTTTGGTGTTCCGTTTCATGTGTCTTGTTCATATGTGCAGGGTGGTATGGGTTTTTCAGTGTGGTACTGGCGTTCCTCTTCCCGAAGGGGCCCTGCTTCTCCTAGTTGGTGTTGCCGCCGCTGTGTGCTTCGCCATGTTTGTTACACTGGGGTGTGTCCTGCTGTTGCGTGACTTCACTGACATGTGTGCGTCGTTTGTGTGGCGTTGGGTGTTGTCCGTGAATTGGGCGTTGGGGACATGTCTGTGGCCGGCCTGTCACGTGTCATGTGCGTTCGGGGTGGGGCTGGTGTGTGTGCTGCTTGGTTGTGTCCCTGTGTCTGTGTGCGACGCATGCATGGCGCTGCGGTTGGCCTCTGCGTTGTGCGCATGTGTGGCGGCGTCATCGGCGCTTTGGGGCCGTGACGGGGTGGTTGGTTCCTAGTCCCAGGTGGTGTGTACACATGTGTTCCGCGATGTTAGGATTTGGCCTGTGTGTCATATGTGGATGCAATGGTGGATGTGTAGTGTGCACGCGCTGGTGGGGGTTGTCCGCTTTATCCGCCCTTGCACTGTGTGCGCTGTTTGCGTGCACTTGTTGTGTGTGTGCCTACCTGCGTCTCCGCGGTACGTTGCGTCCTTGGTGGTGCATCAGCAGAAGCATGGGAAGGGCCTGCAGTGCTGGATTCATGCCCGGGGTGCCGCTTCTTCGTTGTCCGTGCTCTGCGTCCGTGTTTCCGCCTCTCTTTCACGTGCGGTGTCTCTTTGCCGTGGGAGCCGTTTGTTTGCGGCATCGTAATTTATGCGCCGGGCGGGACGTGTTTCGTCGGACGGTGTGTGTCAGTTGTACTGCGCCGCTACGTGTGCGGGCGCACTTTGATGGCGGACGGTGTTGCTGGCTTGCCGGCGGTGTTTGGCCTGCTTTTCGCATCGTAATTGGGCGGGCGTGTGGACTGCTGCGTGCCGGCGGTAACTGGTAGTTTCTGCATCCGCCAGCACGGCGGTTGTGCTTCCGCCCGCCATCGTAATGGGCCCCTTAGTTCTGAAAGACCTTGACAAACTAAGAAACCTCCACAATTTTATCCCTTACAACGTCAGTCTTGAAGAAAAAAAGAGCCTTCTTAAACTGAAAAAAATGGATGACATCATTATCAAACCTTGTGACAAGGGAGGGGGGATTGTAATCCAGGACAAAACTGACTATGACAAAGAAATCATGCGCCAACTCAATAATGCCACCCACTATGAGTCCCTTGCGCATAGCCCCTTACTCGAAATCCAAGCCCTTATCCATACTACCACCAAGGAGGCTGAGGAGATGGGCTTTATCAGCCATAATGAGTTTTTATTCCTTAACAATAAGAACCCTAGAACACCAGTAATATATACACGACCCAAAGTCCATAAGAACCCCAACAACCCTCCAGGTAGACCCATCCTATCAGGCTGTGGTTCCATCCTTGAACCTCTGGGCCGGTACATCGATTTCTTCATACATGACATGGTACAAGACACCGTAGCCTACGTAAAGGATACTACACAATTCCTCAGACTAATTGAACATGAACTCTATGACCCCAGATCAGAGCTACTAGTCACACTAGACATAGAATCACTTTACACGAACATTCCACAAGACAAAGGCATTCGTGTTATCCAAAACCATCTTGAGAACAGACCCAGACCACACAAAGTCCCCAGTGACTTTATCATAGACCTGTTGACAATAGCCCTGACCCAAAATTACTTCATGTTTCAAGAAAAATATTACAAACAATGCAAAGGGACTTCCATGGGGGCTGTTTTTGCCCCCAATTTCGCCATACTATTTGTTGACGATATGGAAATCACACATGTATTAAATCAATGTAACCCTTATCGCAGTAAGATCAGAAATTGGCATCGATACATCGATGATGTCTTCATGATTTGGCAGGGCTCATCCATGGAACTCGAATCTTTCTGCATATGGCTAAATAACTGCCAGCCTGACCTTAGGTTCACGTATTCTTTTGACACCTCGCAGATTAGCTATCTAGACGTGACTGTTAAATCAGCAGAAGGTGGTCTGTACACTACCTTATACAGGAAGCCCACAGAACGCAACACCCTCCTCCACTATAAAAGCAACCATCCTAGAGCATTACGAGATGGCTTGCCCTATGGGCAATTCCTCAGGATTCGCAGAAACTGCAAACTCAAAGAGGATTACCTTAGGGAAGCAAACATTCTGTGCGAAAAACTCATGAGCAGAGACTACCCTCGCCGGCTGGTCAAAAGATCCATGAAAAGGGCATGGTATACACATAGGGAGAATCTTTTGGAGCCCACCCCCAAAAAAACTATGACACGAATCCCATGTGTAACTACCTTTGGGCCTGCCAGCAACAAAATAACTAAACTAATCAAAAGACATTGGCCTCTTCTTACTTCAATTAACATCACTAAGGAGGCTCCCTATTCTCATTTAAGAGAGGTCGTAACATCAAAGACCATCTTGTTAGGGCATATAAGCCACCCAACAATGCAGTCACTGTACGTTCGTGTTTTGGCTTGCCACCAGTTACAGGACATTACAAATGTGGAAATTGTGTTGCATGCCCTTTCACAAAAACACTAAAGAGTTTGTTTATGGCACCACTACTCACAAACTTGATTTTTCTCTAACTGCAATTCGGTTAATGTAATTTACTACATCCAATGCCCTTGCAACCTTCTGTATATCGGACAAACCACTCAGAGAATAAAAACACGCATCGGCCAACACAGGAGCAGAATCCGATGTCAAACCATCACTGCACCGTTGGTGGTGCACTTCATGGAGAAAGGACATTCTGAACAGGATCTCCAATGGCAAGTTGTTGACATGCTGCATCCAAGCCCAAGAGGTGGTGATCCTCGAGCCACCCTGAACAGACTGGAGTGCAACTGGATGTTTAAATGCCGCTCAATCCAACATGGACTCAATACCATAGAGGAATGGAATCAGATACTGTAGCACCTTTCCTCCAGCTACTGTGTAATATATTCTGGACATGCCTTGACACAGTTTTTTAATTTTTAATTATTAACCTCCCCTTGTATATATGTTTTCTACCCATCCTGTATGCTTATCCACATGTGGTTAATTCCCCGTTTTCCAATGTTCCTTATTCTGTATGCATCACCATGGCCACGTAATTTCCCTCCCTTCACTGTGCCGTAAGTGGCACCACTCTCATTTAGGTCCCTGCCTGCCCCTCACCCAACATGGCCGCCCTAACGGGACGCTCGTAACTGAGCTTACGTCTGACGTCACTACCGAGCATCACCATACTTTAGGCACGGAATCACTGGACTCACACGAGCACGCTGACTTATCCGCGTCTACTCATCCGAGCCTGATTCAGCCCCAACACGGTACCGGAGGGAACCCGGACCTCGCAGCACCTCTTCTGAGCCAAGTAAGTTCTGTGGTGCTACTCGTTCACCCCGCACGCCCGTAGTGATCACGCGCTCCTTCTTTTTCTGATATGTACCCCTCTTCCTACAGCTGGCAACCAAACGGAATTACCCTCTACTTGGCTCAATATTGATTTCAGACCCCTCGGCTTCTCAATTACTGCCCTTGGTAAGTGGAGTCCCTGTCCGCTCAGCCACTAGCCACAGGTTAATTCTACCCTGTTGTTCGCGCTCACTGATCGTTTCCTTATCGCAGATTGTCCCCTGATTCCAGCCCCGTGCTGCAGTTACCACTCCTTGAAGTCCTCAGGTAACAGCTTGTACACTCACCCCCGGGCCGCACCACCGCCTCGTATTCTTACGGCACATGCTGTCCCAGCTTCACTCATTCACTACGCACCACTCGGTTCAAGTTCTGTTCCCAGCACGTTCCATTACCGAGACCAACACAGTGTTGGAACCCGAATTACACTTCTGTATTGCGCCCTCACGATCCCACCATTGGTTCACGGGGATCTTTTATGAGATTGATTGACTCATCTAGAACACTTGAACCATGCATACTTGTGCATTACAATCAAGCCTTGAGATGTAAATCGCTTGTAAATCGCCTTAATTACCTTCACAAGCCGTAGAAATTATTTGTTTATTTTATTTTATTTTTTCGTACGAATTGTTTAATTAACCAATTAACCGGCTGTCTGCTAGATTCGAATGACTGCCTGCCTAGATATGTTCTCGTTCCAGGGACCAATGTCTTCTTTTCTCCTCTAGATTCTACATGCTCACATGTTTTACGTCCTGATGATGGTCTCAACTAATAGAGATCGAAACGCCGTCGACCTTTAACAACCAAAACTCAAATTGTATAAACTTTCTCATGAGTTTTGTATAACGTTGTCAATGTGATGTAAACTTTTAAGTCACCAGCACTTTTCACGCAACCCCACTTGATGTGTGAGCACCAGGACTAGATCCTTTGATAATAATGTGGATGATATACCATTTATGATGTTAATAAATGTGTTATCATTTCCACAACCTTGTGTCCCTGCATATACTGTTCTCTCTTGCCTAGACGAAAGCCATTATTTGATCAACAGTAGCCTAGGCTACCCGAGGACCTATTTGGGCCTCACCTTGACCATTGTTTCTTTCATGCAGTCAGAGGCCACTGTTCACGCAGCCCCCCATTGAGGAAAACTGTAAATTTCAGGACACAGCTTTTCGGCATCCAGTGCAGGAACGTATTTTTATGTTTGCTATTTAAATAATGTATTTGGCAATGCCAAGTATACAAAAAAGCTGCATTTTCAATATATTTTTCTTAAAAGTCTAAAGTATTATCAGTGTATGCGACGATTTGTACTTTGCAAAGGAGGGGGTGGATATTGCTAGGATTGTTTTGGGTTGTGACTAAAGGGTGATAGTTGAAGCTGTTTAAAGGCATTATATTTTTTAATATTTATATGAAATTGTTTAAAGCACATGTTTACGACAATTAATGAAAGGTTTTGGGTGCAAAAGGACCGCATAATGTGCTTCACGTCATGTGCCAAAGGCTTACAGTCTTATCTTTAGTTTTATGAGATCGGGATATCTGCATGCTGTCAGAGGGAGTTAAACGCTTTCCACTGAGCAATGTGGTGATTTGCAGATCGCGTATTCCTGCATTGCTGACCCAGTTTCCGGCCTTACTTCACACGTGGACATCATAGGCAGCCTGTCAGACATTTACGCTGACGTTGTTTGTGTTCTGCTTTTGAGCAAAATTATGCCATGTGTTGTAATAGAGGATTGCTTTGGATAAAAAAAATCGTATAGCAGGAGCACCAAAACAATGCAAAGGGAGCGAATGCGAGTGACTCTTGTTCTGTTTTTGGGCATTTTATATTTTTATGGCAAATTCCATTCTCGCGACAGTCTTGGTCCCGAGAACACATTTAGCGCCGGAAAATAGAGCAAAAAACAAGCCAGTAATGCATACAAGTCGGTTAATGCACCTGTTGTACAGATCTACGATCAATGCACTGATTCTAATGCCTGCATGTCGGCCTCAGCCTTTCATCCCGAAATTGTAAATATAGTAGGTCAATCGAGTAATACTAGCACAAACTCCTGATATTTACAGCGCTCCATAAGTACAATCTTTTATTTTACATGTTTACTTGATCTTGCATTCCCACGAGTGAGCTATTTTATAATGTTGTTGTTTATCTGTATTTTTTTCTGTGCATACTTTGAGACTTCAGCCATGCCAGGTGTTTATGATGGGCTTTGACTGAGCACGCAGGCGCTAAGGCTAAAGCCAAACAAAGTGCCTGTCAGTGGGTTGGCCTCTCTGACTGCAGAGCACACAGAACAATATTTGTGTATTCCATTTGCAACTGAAATTCTGTGGAAATGTGATGTCAAAATATTTGCAAGGCAAAAGTAAGAGAAATTAAAGTGCTTATATTTGAGGGAGTGCAGTGCATGTTGGGGGCGGTGAAGTGACAGAGATGTGAGGAAGGGCATTCGGGGAAGAGTGAAAAGAGGATGCTGAAGAGGAAAGAGAGGGTTGTTGAAGATGTGCAGATGGACAAGATATGCAGAGAAAAAGAGGATATATATCTAACATAAAGCACACATAATTGAAGGCCAAAACTCCTTCCACAGGCCTCAATGCTATCTAATTCACAGACTCACTATTTCAGAATTTAAATATTTTCGATGTTAATTATTTATAAGAAATCATTGTTGTTACGCATTTATCTTAAACAGCTAACACCCAGTGACAAAGCCAATCATACTGACATGCTTTAGGCGTATGTCAGTTGTTGTGCCATTTATCTGGATAAAATTACATCTCAGAGAGAAACCAAAATACCGGTCTGATGGCACACTATGGGAATCACAGAAATGTATTTGGCATGTTCCTTTATAGGGAGCACCCATTTTTTCCATCTCACTTAAAGACCTGTCTGCACCTATTTCTATATGACTGGTTACAGCCAGCAGCTGTGGGTGCTTCCCGAAGTCTGGTTAGAGCATATTTTTCCAAAGTTAATGCATGCAGTGCAAGACACTGGGCAAGCATACATTTTAAAGGGCTAAAGTTGTCATGCAGAACAATTTACATATTACAGAACAATTTACATTTTACAGTAACTGTTGAACAAATTAATGCAAGAAGATACGGGGCAGTTTTTAATGTGTTTAATATTTCAAGACTATACGTTCCCACTGCTTAATAAGCCTTGCTTTATCGCTGCATTCATTTGCTTTAAAATGCACCATTTGCCAATCTTTTTTAAATTTCTTTCTCAGGAGAGGGACTCTCCCTAGACCCCAGATTTGTCCATTGAACTTGTTCACATCGCTAACTAGTGTTTTCTATTGGAAAGGGTAGAGCCAAAGCAGTCTTGCTTAGTACCCTAGCCCTCTTCAGAAGTCAGACTTGCTTGGCAACCCAGAAATTCTCTGAAATAATGTATGAGTTTTCTTTTATGAATGCCTAGAAGAACTGAATTTTTAGTCCATTTATCACAGAAATAGTGCTGAAAATCGCACCAAAAAGATGCCAATTTTTAAAAAATTTCTTCATGGGGGGAGAACGCCCCCGAACCCCCCTTATTGCCGTCGGGCTCGCTCGCTACGCTCGCTCGCATGGGTTGATTCGTTAGGCTTACGCCCCACCAGTTTCAAATTCCACCAGCCACCACTGCTGCAGGTGCAGACAAAGCCTCAGTTAGTAAAGAAAGGTTTGTGTTTTAGTGATATAGCAAGTTATGAGAAGATGGATCTTGGCAAGGAGAAGCGCAGTAACGAGCAAGGAGGCGAGTTCCCATGGAGCAGGAGAAGAATGGCCAAGGACGAATGAAGTAGCAACTTATCGATATGCGAAAGGTGATGCCAGTAGCCAATTTGTGCTGGACTGTGGAAAGTTACTGGAGTCGATCACATGATTTATCTTGAATGCAACTAATACCTTATCCTGTAACTTAGGGGCCTATTAGGATGGCGGGCGGATTGCCCCCGCCAGGCCGGCGGTAGCCACCGCCGGCCCGGCGGGGGCGATCCGCCCGCCATCCACGCCTGAATGACCCCCCCGCCACATTAGGATGGCTGGGGGCTCCGCGGCGGACGGGAAGACCGTCCGCCGCTTTTCCGCCCGTCGACGAGTCGACCGGGCGGAAAAGGGGCTTAATATGGTTGCGGTGTCTGCAAGACACCGCCATCCATATTAACATGCAGGCGGAGAGCAGCCTTTCCATGGCGGCATTGGAAAGGCATGCGGTTTTCACTGTTGGGGGCCCGTTACGGGCCCCCAGGATGTTGGGAGGGTGGGGGGTGCACATGGGGGGTACCTATGGTACCCCCCTGCATTTGCATGCACAAGGTGGCAGGCACCGCGCGGTGCCTGTCACGTTGTGCATGCAAATGCACAACATGCATTTTTTACATTGCGGCGGGTGCTGCTTACAGCACCGCCCACCGCACTGTAAACAATGCGGGATGCGCCCGCCAGTGTGGCGGGTGCATCCTAATTTGAATGGCGGGACCGCCGCACCTATGGCGGGCAGTCCCTTTTGCCGTTGCGGTGGCGGGCGGACTTTGTCCACCCGCCATCGTAATAGACCCCTTGGTGAGGGACAGACAGACCTCTTAGGACTTCATGATATACAGACCTCTTCTTCTGCTTTGCGTGGCTTCATGCTACATGATTCTTAGTTGGTGCTTCTTCTACTGAAGACTCTGACAGCTGACACCTTTCTATTATCCATTCTTCTTCAATGCTTCTTACTTTAGGGTTGTCCCTTTTAGGATAGTGTAGGAAAAGATAGAATTCTCATGTGTAGGAAGGTAGGATCCTTCTGCATGGTTTCCCCCCACTTTTTGCCTGGTGCTATGCTGTTTCTGACTAGTCTGTGTGCTTTCTCCCCTAAGTTGGTATGGTAAGTACTTGGGTACATCCCAGATTGGACACTGGTGTACCCTTATCAGTCCCTAGTATATGTTACTAAGGTACCCAGGGCATAGGTACACCAGGGGTCCCCCATGGGCTGAAGCATGCATTATGCCACCCATGGAGGATCACTCAAACTGTAACTACAGGCCTGCCATTGCAGCCTGAGTAAGCTGGTGCAAGCACCACTTACGACAAATATAGGTTTCCCTATATCTGAGGTCACTGCACTTAAAACCTATAAGTCACCCCTAAAGCAGGCCTTTCAATCCTGAAGGCAGGGTGCTCGGTTCTAAGTGTGAGGGTGCCCCTGCATGAGCAGGACACCTCTACAACCTTTGGAGACCATTCTCCTGGGTTGTAAGTGCATCAGCCGTTACGATACATATATTATAATTACAGTGATCGAGAGAGAGTGTGAGGAGTTGTGAAGGTGGGTGAACTGCTGCAAGGAGTGAGAGTGACGTCAGAGTGTGCCGCGCTGGGATAGGTCGGTTAGTGTAACACTGCACTGGGATTGGTTACTTTCTTCATTTGGTGGCGCACTGTTATTGGTGGTTTCACTGTTATGGTACTTGAAATGTATTTACTTGAACTGATTTGTATTTGTTTAGATAAAAAGATTTGAAAAATGAGATGCTTCAAAGCAATAAGATATATGATATGAGGAGATGTAGATATACCTACTAGGGTAGGCGAAGAGGTGCCACCAGAGGATACCGACAATTCATTATATGTCAACGAATGTAGGGCTACATACCGTTATTTGGCTTAAGAATTAGCACAAGGTCACAGAGAAAGAAGGTGCATTAGAATTTCCCCACTAGGGTACATTTAATTTGAGGGTAATTGATAATCTAAGAGGAATTCTGTTTGCACTGAAACCATTACCTAGACCTACACACTTTGAAGTACTTAACGTGTGGGAGCACGCAGCGCATGCAAAACAAAGAAACAAATATCAAGAGAGAATGAAGAAAGCAATGCGAACATATGCAGATGCGAGATGGGATGATCAACAAAGTAGATGGAGGGTAGACATGATGGAGGGAGCGAGATTACATCCTGCTATAATGAATGATGGGAGTGATAGTGGAAGAGACAGAAAGAAGGGGGAAAGAACAATGCAGGAGATGGATCTGAGAACAGTGACACAAATGACAGCCTTTAGGACGGACTGTTAGCAGAACGCCCACCCCCATATAATCAGTTCTGCACTGGAAATGGGGGAGATATAGATGCTACTACAAGCTCTAGAGGAGCCTCAGCTCCGATAGCTTCGAGCTCTGGTGTTGTTGGGGTCATATCAACAGGCATGATACAAATAGTATTATTAGTGAACACAAAGCGCCAACAAAATTTGGAGAACAGAGTATGCAGGGACACAAGGTTGTTTGAATGATACCACATTTATTAACATCATAAATGAGTATCAATCACATTAGGAACTAGTCCTGGTGCTCACACAAAGGTGAAAAGTGCGTGAAGTGATAAGTGCTAGTGACTTAAAATTTACATCGCATTGACAACACTATACAAAACTCCATAATTAATAAAATATATTTAAAGAGTTTCGGTTGTGAAAGTCGACGGCGTTTCGATCTCCTTAGGTTGAGATCATCATCAGGACGAGAAAGCGTGTGAGCAGATAGGATCTAGATAACAAAAGAAACCATTGGTCCAGGGGACATAAATCAACATACTAAAAAAACTAAAAACAACCAATTCCTTAATGGACGATTAGCTACACTGAAGGTAGGATCAAAGACATTGATATACAGTTACTTACAAGAATTTCTTAATAATTAATCAATTACAAGAGACAGAAGGAGCTACTGGTAAGGAAAAAGCTGTAGCTACATAGTGCATGCACAAGGAGAGGATGTGCAGGGTGAAGAACATACATGGTGGGACAACTAGCAGTTATGAGAAGGACCATGTAAGTGGGCAAGAGCGATGAGAGAAAAAGGCACATAACGCGAGTAATGCCGACATGCCATGGCGTAAAGTGGCCAATTACCGCATGGAAGGGACTGCACGGTCAGTGAGTAAAATAGATAGTGAGAAGGCAATTCAAGGAGAAGCAAGGAAAGAGGTACCTTGTAGCGGAACGATATAATTAAGAATCGTCAGCGGGTAACAATAGTCGGGTTCAACCGAATCTGCAAGGGAGAGGTACCCGGTAAGATGTGCAAGATACTACAATAGTGTGAAAGCAATGTAGTGGCAACTAATGTGTGGAAAGCTTACGTAGTAATGTTTAGTAAGAGGTCTTGCCACTCAGCGGGGTACGTGCTGGCTGTGAACCAGGGAGGAATCAACCACCAGGAATCAATCGGGCCAGCTGTGGAGAGAAGCGGGGGGAGTTAAACCAAGGCACAGCCGGGGTGGGTCGCTACGCGGAAGCAGGACTCGGCTACAGTAAGCGGGGTATTAGAACTTACTTAGAATTGAAATTGAAGGAAGAGGGACAGGATCCTGCTACTTCCAGGGCAGCTACAATGAATGGTGCCGGCGTCTGGGAGAATGAATCACTCAACGTGTAGTTGAAAACACCGGAAGAGCGAATTTAAAAAGGGTGGGGAAAAGAGCGTGCATGCGTGATGACGTGTCCGGGTTCAATTAAGAACGTCCGGGGTTGGAGGCCATGTTGAATGAGGCAGATAAGGAGCAGGAGGACTGAAAATTAAGTGTAAAGGACAATAGAAGATATAAAAATTATAAAGGAAACATAACAAAAATAACAAGGGAATGAATTAAAAACAGCTGACAGTAGGTTAGCTGTATACAGACATTTATATACAAAATGTTAGGGACACAACCAATTATAGTATCAAGTTCCATTCCTCAATTGTATTGAGTCCATTTTCAATTGAGCGGCATTTGAACATCCACAGGCACTCAAGCCTGTTGAGAATAGCTTGAATATCACCACCTCTTGGATTGGGGTGTACCATGTCAATAACTTGCCAACGCAGATCTTGTTCGGAGTGTCCTTTCTCAATAAAGTGTTCCACCAGCGGTGCATTGATATTCTGGCAGCGAATTCTGCTTCTATGCTGTCCTATCCGAGCTTTTATTCTCTGCGTGGTTTGACCAATATAGAGGAGGTTGCAAGGACATTGAATACAGTAGATCACGTTTACTGAATTACAGTTGGAAAAGAAATCCAGTTTGTGACTAGTAGTGTCAAAAACAAATTCTTTTGTGTTTTTTGTGAAAGGGCATGCAACACAATTACCACATTTAAAGTGCCC
This sequence comes from Calotriton arnoldi, assembly GCA_963921515.1. Taxonomy (NCBI): domain Eukaryota; kingdom Metazoa; phylum Chordata; class Amphibia; order Caudata; family Salamandridae; genus Calotriton; species Calotriton arnoldi. Next base: position 206,980 of record CAWUFW010016914.1, read on the forward strand.
TATAACTGGGGGAGACCGAAGCATGAGCGCACAGTATTGGCCTTTGGTAAGGGTTTATGTGCCCTAACCAAATGATCTTTAATGTTGCGTCCCCTCTTAAAGGAGAACAAGGGGGCCTCATTAGTGATATTAATGGAAGTCAGGAGGGGCCAGTGTTTTTTAATCATCTTAGTTATTTTATTACTGGCGGGCCCAAATGTGGTAACGCACGGAATGCGTGTCATAGGCTTTTTGGGGGTTTGTTCCAGTAGAGTATCCCTATGTGTATACCAAGCCCTTTTCATAGATCTCCTAACCAAGCGGCGAGGGTAACCTCTGCTCATAAGTTTGGCACATAGGGTATCTGCTTCCCTGAAATAATCCTCTTTGAATTTGCAATTCCTACGTATCCTTAGGAATTGTCCATATGGAAGACCATCACGGAGTGCTCTGGGGTGGTTACTTTTGTAATGAAGTAAGGTGTTGCGTTCCGTGGGTTTACGGTATAGGGTGGTGTACAAACCACCTTCTGTAGGTGTGACGTTAACGTCTAGGTAGCTAATCTGTGTGGTACTGGAACCATATGTGAAGTTAAGGTCAGGTTGGGAGTTGTTGAGCCATGTGCAAAAGGAATCAAGTTCAGTTGTGGAACCCTGCCAGATCATAAACACGTCATCGATATAGCGCCGCCAACTCCTGATTTTATTGTGATAGGGGTTAACTTGGTTGAGGACATATGTTTTCTCCATGTCGTCAACAAAGAGTATGGCAAAATTAGGGGCAAAAACAGCCCCCATAGACGTGCCCTTGCATTGCCTGTAGTATTTGTCATGAAACATAAAATAATTTTTAGTCAGGGCAATCTCCAGGAGTGAAATAATAAATTCACTGGGAACCTTGTGAGGTCTAGGTCTGTTATCCAAATGGCCTTTAATAACCAAGGTGCCTTTATCCTGCGGGATGTTAGTGTAAAGGGATTCTATATCCAATGTGACAAGAAGCTCAGATATGGGATCAAACAATTCTTGCTCAATTTGTCTAATGAAATGCGTAGTGTCCTTAACATAGGCTACGGTGTCTTGTACCATATCATGAATGAAGAAGTCGATGTACCTGCCAAGAGGCTCGAGAATGGAGCCACAACCTGACAGGATAGGTCTACCCGGAGGATTAGTTTGATTTTTGTGGACCTTAGGTAGTGTGTAGATCACCGGTGTTCTAGGATTTTTACTATTGAGAAAAAGAAACTCATTGTGGCTAATGTAGCCTATTTCCTCAGCCTCTTTGGTGATGGTCTGAATAAGATTTTGGATTTCAGATAAGGGGCTTTGGTTGAGTAATTCATAGTGGTTGGCGTTATTAAGTTGGCGCATGATCTCATTGTCATAGTTTATTTTATCCTGAATGACAATGCCGCCACCTTTGTCACAGGGCTTGATGATAATGTTATCCATCTTTTTAAGGTTAAAAAGACTTTTCCTTTCGTCAAGACTGATGTTATAGGGGATGAAGTCATGTTGATTTCTCAGTTTGTCTAGATCTTTGAGAACTAAATTTTCAAAAGTTAGTACCTCAGGGGGTAAACAACCTGTCGGGGGATTAAAGGTGGATTTAGGGCGTAGCCCTGTGGTGTCATATTTGGGTGTAAACTCTTTATTCAGAAAAAAGGACTTCAATCTAATTTTTCTGAAAAATTGGTAAATCTCAGTTTGTATATTAAACCAATCTGGTTTTTCAGTAATGACATATGAGAGTCCTTTACTAAGAAGGGCTGTCTCAGAGGAAGCTAATTGATGACTAGAAAGATTGAAAATAGGAATAGGCTCCATAGGAGGAGGCAAAGGGTTATCCTCCATCCTTATTACGTTTAGTATTGGTAGCCCCATTGATAAAACTTCCGCCGTGTCTGGCGTTCTCCTGGCGGGAAGTTGTAACGTGGTTTCACTCTCCCTCTCTCGGGTTGGAAGGGTTGGCCTCTCCCTAAAAAATTGGGGTTGTTACTTGCTGAGCTGGGTCCCGCACCTGGATCTGAAGAATCAGAATCAGCAGATGAGTCAGAGAAAGAGACAGGTTGTCGGTTCTTAAATCTACCCCAAGTACCCACCTGTTGTCTAGGAGCAAACTGGGGGTTGTGTAGTAGTCTTCTTGGAGGTATGGGTAGTTTTTTTCTTTACTATAATTCTTTATGTCTTTGGTAACCTTGGTAGCCTTTTTGTGATGTTCGAATTTATGAAAATCCGAGATGGTTCTTTCTAGTCTTTCAAGGATGGTTTTAGCATCAGACAGGCTGTCAAGTTCCAGAATGGCTTTTTCTAATATAAGTATTTCTTCAAGCTCTTTCTTGCTGTGCTCTAGTGCTGTGTCTATGCCAAGAACCATCCAATGTCTGGAACAAGTTGTTCCAATATGGGCGAAGCCGTTCTTGAATCTGGGGTCTTGTAGAAAAATGGCCGGGGTATTGCGGACTTGCAAACCCACTGGTATTATTCCTGCTTTTAAATATTCCGTGAGCATGCGGGCGTGCAGCTCAGTGCGGATATGTTTCTTTTTCAGATGTTCTAGGGCAGTTAACTTCTCTCTAGCTACATCAGTGGGAGCTGTTGTAGATGCTGATGTTTGGAACAGGGAAGGGCCACTAGTAATTCTGGCAATGTAGTCATCTGTATATGTAGGAACAAATGGTATGGACATGTTTGTTTTAAGTAACCTGATAGGGTTAACACATATAGGATAACATAATTTAATACAACAAAAATATATTAAGTAAATAAATAAACAAACAGACCACTCGAAAGAGTGGTAGCCCTTGCAGTGCAGCCACTGCACGTACGATATATATAAAGAACAAGGGGACCCCAATAGTGTGACCAGGGGTAATATATATTTGCAAAGAACAACGGTCAGAGTTGGAGGCCAGATAGGTCCTCGGATAGCCGGAGCTATTATTAATACAAAGGTAGTCTTAATCTAAGTATTATTAGTGAACACAAAGCGCCAACAAAATTTGGAGAACAGAGTATGCAGGGACACAAGGTTGTTTGAATGATACCACATTTATTAACATCATAAATGAGTATCAATCACATTAGGAACTAGTCCTGGTGCTCACACAAAGGTGAAAAGTGCGTGAAGTGATAAGTGCTAGTGACTTAAAATTTACATCGCATTGACAACACTATACAAAACTCCATAATTAATAAAATATATTTAAAGAGTTTCGGTTGTGAAAGTCGACGGCGTTTCGATCTCCTTAGGTTGAGATCATCATCAGGACGAGAAAGCGTGTGAGCAGATAGGATCTAGATAACAAAAGAAACCATTGGTCCAGGGGACATAAATCAACATACTAAAAAAACTAAAAACAACCAATTCCTTAATGGACGATTAGCTACACTGAAGGTAGGATCATAGACATTGATATACAGTTACTTACAAGAATTTCTTAATAATTAATCAATTACAAGAGACAGAAGGAGCTACTGGTAAGGAAAAAGCTGTAGCTACATAGTGCATGCACAAGGAGAGGATGTGCAGGGTGAAGAACATACATGGTGGGACAACTAGCAGTTATGAGAAGGACCATGTAAGTGGGCAAGAGCGATGAGAGAAAAAGGCACATAACGCGAGTAATGCCGACATGCCATGGCGTAAAGTGGCCAATTACCGCATGGAAGGGACTGCACGGTCAGTGAGTAAAATAGATAGTGAGAAGGCAATTCAAGGAGAAGCAAGGAAAGAGGTACCTTGTAGCGGAACGATATAATTAAGAATCGTCAGCGGGTAACAATAGTCGGGTTCAACCGAATCTGCAAGGGAGAGGTACCCGGTAAGATGTGCAAGATACTACAATAGTGTGAAAGCAATGTAGTGGCAACTAATGTGTGGAAAGCTTACGTAGTAATGTTTAGTAAGAGGTCTTGCCACTCAGCGGGGTACGTGCTGGCCGTGAACCAGGGAGGAATCAACCACCAGGAATCAATCGGGCCAGCTGTGGAGAGAAGCGGGGGAAGTTAAACCAAGGCACAGCCGGGGTGGGTCGCTACGCGGAAGCAGGACTCGGCTACAGTAAGCGGGGAATTAGAACTTACTTAGAATTGAAATTGAAGGAAGAGGGACAGGATCCTGCTACTTCCAGGGCAGCTACAATGAATGGTGCCGGCGTCTGGGAGAATGAATCACTCAACGTGTAGTTGAAAACACCGGAAGAGCGAATTTAAAAAGGGTGGGGAAAAGAGCGTGCATGCGTGATGACGTGTCCGGGTTCAATTAAGAACGTCCGGGGTTGGAGGCCATGTTGAATGAGGCAGATAAGGAGCAGGAGGACTGAAAATTAAGTGTAAAGGACAATAGAAGATATAAAAATTATAAAGGAAACATAACAAAAATAACAAGGGAATGAATTAAAAACAGCTGACAGTAGGTTAGCTGTATACAGACATTTATATACAAAATGTTAGGGACACAACCAATTATAGTATCAAGTTCCATTCCTCAATTGTATTGAGTCCATTTTCAATTGAGCGGCATTTGAACATCCACAGGCACTCAAGCCTGTTGAGAATAGCTTGAATATCACCACCTCTTGGATTGGGGTGTACCATGTCAATAACTTGCCAACGCAGATCTTGTTCGGAGTGTCCTTTCTCAATAAAGTGTTCCACCAGCGGTGCATTGATATTCTGGCAGCGAATTCTGCTTCTATGCTGTCCTATCCGAGCTTTTATTCTCTGCGTGGTTTGACCAATATAGAGGAGGTTGCAAGGACATTGAATACAGTAGATCACGTTTACTGAATTACAGTTGGAAAAGAAATCCAGTTTGTGACTAGTAGTGTCAAAAACAAATTCTTTTGTGTTTTTTGTGAAAGGGCATGCAACACAATTACCACATTTAAAGTGCCCTATAACTGGGGGAGACCGAAGCATGAGCGCACAGTATTGGCCTTTGGTAAGGGTTTATGTGCCCTAACCAAATGATCTTTAATGTTGCGTCCCCTCTTAAAGGAGAACAAGGGGGCCTCATTAGTGATATTAATGGAAGTCAGGAGGGGCCAGTGTTTTTTAATCATCTTAGTTATTTTATTACTGGCGGGCCCAAATGTGGTAACGCACGGAATGCGTGTCATAGGCTTTTTGGGGGTTTGTTCCAGTAGAGTATCCCTATGTGTATACCAAGCCCTTTTCATAGATCTCCTAACCAAGCGGCGAGGGTAACCTCTGCTCATAAGTTTGGCACATAGGGTATCTGCTTCCCTGAAATAATCCTCTTTGAATTTGCAATTCCTACGTATCCTTAGGAATTGTCCATATGGAAGACCATCACGGAGTGCTCTGGGGTGGTTACTTTTGTAATGAAGTAAGGTGTTGCGTTCCGTGGGTTTACGGTATAGGGTGGTGTACAAACCACCTTCTGTAGGTGTGACGTTAACGTCTAGGTAGCTAATCTGTGTGGTACTGGAACCATATGTGAAGTTAAGGTCAGGTTGGGAGTTGTTAAGCCATGTGCAAAAGGAATCAAGTTCAGTTGTGGAACCCTGCCAGATCATAAACACGTCATCGATATAGCGCCGCCAACTCCTGATTTTATTGTGATAGGGGTTAACTTGGTTGAGGACATATGTTTTCTCCATGTCGTCAACAAAGAGTATGGCAAAATTAGGGGCAAAAACAGCCCCCATAGACGTGCCCTTGCATTGCCTGTAGTATTTGTCATGAAACATAAAATAATTTTTAGTCAGGGCAATCTCCAGGAGTGAAATAATAAATTCACTGGGAACCTTGTGAGGTCTAGGTCTGTTATCCAAATGGCCTTTAATAACCAAGGTGCCTTTATCCTGCGGGATGTTAGTGTAAAGGGATTCTATATCCAATGTGACAAGAAGCTCAGATATGGGATCAAACAATTCTTGCTCAATTTGTCTAATGAAATGCGTAGTGTCCTTAACATAGGCTACGGTGTCTTGTACCATATCATGAATGAAGAAGTCGATGTACCTGCCAAGAGGCTCGAGAATGGAGCCACAACCTGACAGGATAGGTCTACCCGGAGGATTAGTTTGATTTTTGTGGACCTTAGGTAGTGTGTAGATCACCGGTGTTCTAGGATTTTTACTATTGAGAAAAAGAAACTCATTGTGGCTAATGTAGCCTATTTCCTCAGCCTCTTTGGTGATGGTCTGAATAAGATTTTGGATTTCAGATAAGGGGCTTTGGTTGAGTAATTCATAGTGGTTGGCGTTATTAAGTTGGCGCATGATCTCATTGTCATAGTTTATTTTATCCTGAATGACAATGCCGCCACCTTTGTCACAGGGCTTGATGATAATGTTATCCATCTTTTTAAGGTTAAAAAGACTTTTCCTTTCGTCAAGACTGATGTTATAGGGGATGAAGTCATGTTGATTTCTCAGTTTGTCTAGATCTTTGAGAACTAAATTTTCAAAAGTTAGTACCTCAGGGGGTAAACAACCTGTCGGGGGATTAAAGGTGGATTTAGGGCGTAGCCCTGTGGTGTCATATTTGGGTGTAAACTCTTTATTCAGAAAAAAGGACTTCAATCTAATTTTTCTGAAAAATTGGTAAATCTCAGTTTGTATATTAAACCAATCTGGTTTTTCAGTAATGACATATGAGAGTCCTTTACTAAGAAGGGCTGTCTCAGAGGAAGCTAATTGATGACTAGAAAGATTGAAAATAGGAATAGGCTCCATAGGAGGAGGCAAAGGGTTATCCTCCATCCTTATTACGTTTAGTATTGGTAGCCCCATTGATAAAACTTCCGCCGTGTCTGGCGTTCTCCTGGCGGGAAGTTGTAACGTGGTTTCACTCTCCCTCTCTCGGGTTGGAAGGGTTGGCCTCTCCCTAAAAAATTGGGGTTGTTACTTGCTGAGCTGGGTCCCGCACCTGGATCTGAAGAATCAGAATCAGCAGATGAGTCAGAGAAAGAGACAGGTTGTCGGTTCTTAAATCTACCCCAAGTACCCACCTGTTGTCTAGGAGCAAACTGGGGGTTGTGTAGTAGTCTTCTTGGAGGTATGGGTAGTTTTTTTCTTTACTATAATTCTTTATGTCTTTGGTAACCTTGGTAGCCTTTTTGTGATGTTCGAATTTATGAAAATCCGAGATGGTTCTTTCTAGTCTTTCAAGGATGGTTTTAGCATCAGACAGGCTGTCAAGTTCCAGAATGGCTTTTTCTAATATAAGTATTTCTTCAAGCTCTTTCTTGCTGTGCTCTAGTGCTGTGTCTATGCCAAGAACCATCCAATGTCTGGAACAAGTTGTTCCAATATGGGCGAAGCCGTTCTTGAATCTGGGGTCTTGTAGAAAAATGGCCGGGGTATTGCGGACTTGCAAACCCACTGGTATTATTCCTGCTTTTAAATATTCCGTGAGCATGCGGGCGTGCAGCTCAGTGCGGATATGTTTCTTTTTCAGATGTTCTAGGGCAGTTAACTTCTCTCTAGCTACATCAGTGGGAGCTGTTGTAGATGCTGATGTTTGGAACAGGGAAGGGCCACTAGTAATTCTGGCAATGTAGTCATCTGTATATGTAGGAACAAATGGTATGGACATGTTTGTTTTAAGTAACCTGATAGGGTTAACACATATAGGATAACATAATTTAATACAACAAAAATATATTAAGTAAATAAATAAACAAACAGACCACTCGAAAGAGTGGTAGCCCTTGCAGTGCAGCCACTGCACGTACGATATATATAAAGAACAAGGGGACCCCAATAGTGTGACCAGGGGTAATATATATTTGCAAAGAACAACGGTCAGAGTTGGAGGCCAGATAGGTCCTCGGATAGCCGGAGCTATTATTAATACAAAGGTAGTCTTAATCTAAGTATTATTAGTGAACACAAAGCGCCAACAAAATTTGGAGAACAGAGTATGCAGGGACACAAGGTTGTTTGAATGATACCACATTTATTAACATCATAAATGAGTATCAATCACATTAGGAACTAGTCCTGGTGCTCACACAAAGGTGAAAAGTGCGTGAAGTGATAAGTGCTAGTGACTTAAAATTTACATCGCATTGACAACACTATACAAAACTCCATAATTAATAAAATATATTTAAAGAGTTTCGGTTGTGAAAGTCGACGGCGTTTCGATCTCCTTAGGTTGAGATCATCATCAGGACGAGAAAGCGTGTGAGCAGATAGGATCTAGATAACAAAAGAAACCATTGGTCCAGGGGACATAAATCAACATACTAAAAAAACTAAAAACAACCAATTCCTTAATGGACGATTAGCTACACTGAAGGTAGGATCATAGACATTGATATACAGTTACTTACAAGAATTTCTTAATAATTAATCAATTACAAGAGACAGAAGGAGCTACTGGTAAGGAAAAAGCTGTAGCTACATAGTGCATGCACAAGGAGAGGATGTGCAGGGTGAAGAACATTCATGGTGGGACAACTAGCAGTTATGAGAAGGACCATGTAAGTGGGCAAGAGCGATGAGAGAAAAAGGCACATAACGCGAGTAATGCCGACATGCCATGGCGTAAAGTGGCCAATTACCGCATGGAAGGGACTGCACGGTCAGTGAGTAAAATAGATAGTGAGAAGGCAATTCAAGGAGAAGCAAGGAAAGAGGTACCTTGTAGCGGAACGATATAATTAAGAATCGTCAGCGGGTAACAATAGTCGGGTTCAACCGAATCTGCAAGGGAGAGGTACCCGGTAAGATGTGCAAGATACTACAATAGTGTGAAAGCAATGTAGTGGCAACTAATGTGTGGAAAGCTTACGTAGTAATGTTTAGTAAGAGGTCTTGCCACTCAGCGGGGTACGTGCTGGCCGTGAACCAGGGAGGAATCAACCACCAGGAATCAATCGGGCCAGCTGTGGAGAGAAGCGGGGGAAGTTAAACCAAGGCACAGCCGGGGTGGGTCGCTACGCGGAAGCAGGACTCGGCTACAGTAAGCGGGGAATTAGAACTTACTTAGAATTGAAATTGAAGGAAGAGGGACAGGATCCTGCTACTTCCAGGGCAGCTACAATGAATGGTGCCGGCGTCTGGGAGAATGAATCACTCAACGTGTAGTTGAAAACACCGGAAGAGCGAATTTAAAAAGGGTGGGGAAAAGAGCGTGCATGCGTGATGACGTGTCCGGGTTCAATTAAGAACGTCCGGGGTTGGAGGCCATGTTGAATGAGGCAGATAAGGAGCAGGAGGACTGAAAATTAAGTGTAAAGGACAATAGAAGATATAAAAATTATAAAGGAAACATAACAAAAATAACAAGGGAATGAATTAAAAACAGCTGACAGTAGGTTAGCTGTATACAGACATTTATATACAAAATGTTAGGGACACAACCAATTATAGTATCAAGTTCCATTCCTCAATTGTATTGAGTCCATTTTCAATTGAGCGGCATTTGAACATCCACAGGCACTCAAGCCTGTTGAGAATAGCTTGAATATCACCACCTCTTGGATTGGGGTGTACCATGTCAATAACTTGCCAACGCAGATCTTGTTCGGAGTGTCCTTTCTCAATAAAGTGTTCCACCAGCGGTGCATTGATATTCTGGCAGCGAATTCTGCTTCTATGCTGTCCTATCCGAGCTTTTATTCTCTGCGTGGTTTGACCAATATAGAGGAGGTTGCAAGGACATTGAATACAGTAGATCACGTTTACTGAATTACAGTTGGAAAAGAAATCCAGTTTGTGACTAGTAGTGTCAAAAACAAATTCTTTTGTGTTTTTTGTGAAAGGGCATGCAACACAATTACCACATTTAAAGTGCCCTATAACTGGGGGAGACCGAAGCATGAGCGCACAGTATTGGCCTTTGGTAAGGGTTTATGTGCCCTAACCAAATGATCTTTAATGTTGCGTCCCCTCTTAAAGGAGAACAAGGGGGCCTCATTAGTGATATTAATGGAAGTCAGGAGGGGCCAGTGTTTTTTAATCATCTTAGTTATTTTATTACTGGCGGGCCCAAATGTGGTAACGCACGGAATGCGTGTCATAGGCTTTTTGGGGGTTTGTTCCAGTAGAGTATCCCTATGTGTATACCAAGCCCTTTTCATAGATCTCCTAACCAAGCGGCGAGGGTAACCTCTGCTCATAAGTTTGGCACATAGGGTATCTGCTTCCCTGAAATAATCCTCTTTGAATTTGCAATTCCTACGTATCCTTAGGAATTGTCCATATGGAAGACCATCACGGAGTGCTCTGGGGTGGTTACTTTTGTAATGAAGTAAGGTGTTGCGTTCCGTGGGTTTACGGTATAGGGTGGTGTACAAACCACCTTCTGTAGGTGTGACGTTAACGTCTAGGTAGCTAATCTGTGTGGTACTGGAACCATATGTGAAGTTAAGGTCAGGTTGGGAGTTGTTAAGCCATGTGCAAAAGGAATCAAGTTCAGTTGTGGAACCCTGCCAGATCATAAACACGTCATCGATATAGCGCCGCCAACTCCTGATTTTATTGTGATAGGGGTTAACTTGGTTGAGGACATATGTTTTCTCCATGTCGTCAACAAAGAGTATGGCAAAATTAGGGGCAAAAACAGCCCCCATAGACGTGCCCTTGCATTGCCTGTAGTATTTGTCATGAAACATAAAATAATTTTTAGTCAGGGCAATCTCCAGGAGTGAAATAATAAATTCACTGGGAACCTTGTGAGGTCTAGGTCTGTTATCCAAATGGCCTTTAATAACCAAGGTGCCTTTATCCTGCGGGATGTTAGTGTAAAGGGATTCTATATCCAATGTGACAAGAAGCTCAGATATGGGATCAAACAATTCTTGCTCAATTTGTCTAATGAAATGCGTAGTGTCCTTAACATAGGCTACGGTGTCTTGTACCATATCATGAATGAAGAAGTCGATGTACCTGCCAAGAGGCTCGAGAATGGAGCCACAACCTGACAGGATAGGTCTACCCGGAGGATTAGTTTGATTTTTGTGGACCTTAGGTAGTGTGTAGATCACCGGTGTTCTAGGATTTTTACTATTGAGAAAAAGAAACTCATTGTGGCTAATGTAGCCTATTTCCTCAGCCTCTTTGGTGATGGTCTGAATAAGATTTTGGATTTCAGATAAGGGGCTTTGGTTGAGTAATTCATAGTGGTTGGCGTTATTAAGTTGGCGCATGATCTCATTGTCATAGTTTATTTTATCCTGAATGACAATGCCGCCACCTTTGTCACAGGGCTTGATGATAATGTTATCCATCTTTTTAAGGTTAAAAAGACTTTTCCTTTCGTCAAGACTGATGTTATAGGGGATGAAGTCATGTTGATTTCTCAGTTTGTCTAGATCTTTGAGAACTAAATTTTCAAAAGTTAGTACCTCAGGGGGTAAACAACCTGTCGGGGGATTAAAGGTGGATTTAGGGCGTAGCCCTGTGGTGTCATATTTGGGTGTAAACTCTTTATTCAGAAAAAGGACTTCAATCTAATTTTTCTGAAAAATTGGTAAATCTCAGTTTGTATATTAAACCAATCTGGTTTTTCAGTAATGACATATGAGAGTCCTTTACTAAGAAGGGCTGTCTCAGAGGAAGCTAATTGATGACTAGAAAGATTGAAAATAGGAATAGGCTCCATAGGAGGAGGCAAAGGGTTATCCTCCATCCTTATTACGTTTAGTATTGGTAGCCCCATTGATAAAACTTCCGCCGTGTCTGGCGTTCTCCTGGCGGGAAGTTGTAACGTGGTTTCACTCTCCCTCTCTCGGGTTGGAAGGGTTGGCCTCTCCCTAAAAAATTGGGGTTGTTACTTGCTGAGCTGGGTCCCGCACCTGGATCTGAAGAATCAGAATCAGCAGATGAGTCAGAGAAAGAGACAGGTTGTCGGTTCTTAAATCTACCCCAAGTACCCACCTGTTGTCTAGGAGCAAACTGGGGGTTGTGTAGTAGTCTTCTTGGAGGTATGGGTAGTTTTTTTCTTTACTATAATTCTTTATGTCTTTGGTAACCTTGGTAGCCTTTTTGTGATGTTCGAATTTATGAAAATCCGAGATGGTTCTTTCTAGTCTTTCAAGGATGGTTTTAGCATCAGACAGGCTGTCAAGTTCCAGAATGGCTTTTTCTAATATAAGTATTTCTTCAAGCTCTTTCTTGCTGTGCTCTAGTGCTGTGTCTATGCCAAGAACTATCCAATGTCTGGAACAAGTTGTTCCAATATGGGCGAAGCCGTTCTTGAATCTGGGGTCTTGTAGAAAAATGGCCGGGGTATTGCGGACTTGCAAACCCACTGGTATTATTCCTGCTTTTAAATATTCCGTGAGCATGCGGGCGTGCAGCTCAGTGCGGATATGTTTCTTTTTCAGATGTTCTAGGGCAGTTAACTTCTCTCTAGCTACATCATTGGGAGCTGTTGTAGATGCTGATGTTTGGAACAGGGAAGGGCCACTAGTAATTCTGGCAATGTAGTCATCTGTATATGTAGGAACAAATGGTATGGACATGTTTGTTTTAAGTAACCTGATAGGGTTAACACATATAGGATAACATAATTTAATACAACAAAAATATATTAAGTAAATAAATAAACAAACAGACCACTCGAAAGAGTGGTAGCCCTTGCAGTGCAGCCACTGCACGTACGATATATATAAAGAACAAGGGGACCCCAATAGTGTGACCAGGGGTAATATATATTTGCAAAGAACAACGGTCAGAGTTGGAGGCCAGATAGGTCCTCGGATAGCCGGAGCTATTATTAATACAAAGGTAGTCTTAATCTAAGTATTATTAGTGAACACAAAGCGCCAACAAAATTTGGAGAACAGTGTATGCAGGGACACAAGGTTGTTTGAATGATACCACATTTATTAACATCATAAATGAGTATCAATCACATTAGGAACTAGTCCTGGTGCTCACACAAAGGTGAAAAGTGCGTGAAGTGATAAGTGCTAGTGACTTAAAATTTACATCGCATTGACAACACTATACAAAACTCCATAATTAATAAAATATATTTAAAGAGTTTCGGTTGTGAAAGTCGACGGCGTTTCGATCTCCTTAGGTTGAGATCATCATCAGGACGAGAAAGCGTGTGAGCAGATAGGATCTAGATAACAAAAGAAACCATTGGTCCAGGGGACATAAATCAACATACTAAAAAAACTAAAAACAACCAATTCCTTAATGGACGATTAGCTACACTGAAGGTAGGATCAAAGACATTGATATACAGTTACTTACAAGAATTTCTTAATAATTAATCAATTACAAGAGACAGAAGGAGCTACTGGTAAGGAAAAAGCTGTAGCTACATAGTGCATGCACAAGGAGAGGATGTGCAGGGTGAAGAACATACATGGTGGGACAACTAGCAGTTATGAGAAGGACCATGTAAGTGGGCAAGAGCGATGAGAGAAAAAGGCACATAACGCGAGTAATGCCGACATGCCATGGCGTAAAGTGGCCAATTACCGCATGGAAGGGACTGCACGGTCAGTGAGTAAAATAGATAGTGAGAAGGCAATTCAAGGAGAAGCAAGGAAAGAGGTACCTTGTAGCGGAACGATATAATTAAGAATCGTCAGCGGGTAACGATAGTCGGGTTCAACCGAATCTGCAAGGGAGAGGTACCCGGTAAGATGTGCAAGATACTACAATAGTGTGAAAGCAATGTAGTGGCAACTAATGTGTGGAAAGCTTACGTAGTAAAGTTTAGTAAGAGGTCTTGCCACTCAGCGGGGTACGTGCTGGCCGTGAACCAGGGAGGAATCAACCACCAGGAATCAATCGGGCCAGCTGTGGAGAGAAGCGGGGGGAGTTAAACCAAGGCACAGCCGGGGTGGGTCGCTACGCGGAAGCAGGACTCGGCTACAGTAAGCGGGGAATTAGAACTTACTTAGAATTGAAATTGAAGGAAGAGGGACAGGATCCTGCTACTTCCAGGGCAGCTACAATGAATGGTGCCGGCGTCTGGGAGAATGAATCACTCAACGTGTAGTTGAAAACACCGGAAGAGCGAATTTAAAAAGGGTGGGGAAAAGAGCGTGCATGCGTGATGACGTGTCCGGGTTCAATTAAGAACGTCCGGGGTTGGAGGCCATGTTGAATGAGGCAGATAAGGAGCAGGAGGACTGAAAATTAAGTGTAAAGGACAATAGAAGATATAAAAATTATAAAGGAAACATAACAAAAATAACAAGGGAATGAATTAAAAACAGCTGACAGTAGGTTAGCTGTATACAGACATTTATATACAAAATGTTAGGGACACAACCAATTATAGTATCAAGTTCCATTCCTCAATTGTATTGAGTCCATTTTCAATTGAGCGGCATTTGAACATCCACAGGCACTCAAGCCTGTTGAGAATAGCTTGAATATCACCACCTCTTGGATTGGGGTGTACCATGTCAATAACTTGCCAACGCAGATCTTGTTCGGAGTGTCCTTTCTCAATAAAGTGTTCCACCAGCGGTGCATTGATATTCTGGCAGCGAATTCTGCTTCTATGCTGTCCTATCCGAGCTTTTATTCTCTGCGTGGTTTGACCAATATAGAGGAGGTTGCAAGGACATTGAATACAGTAGATCACGTTTACTGAATTACAGTTGGAAAAGAAATCCAGTTTGTGACTAGTAGTGTCAAAAACAAATTCTTTTGTGTTTTTTGTGAAAGGGCATGCAACACAATTACCACATTTAAAGTGCCCTATAACTGGGGGAGACCGAAGCATGAGCGCACAGTATTGGCCTTTGGTAAGGGTTTATGTGCCCTAACCAAATGATCTTTAATGTTGCGTCCCCTCTTAAAGGAGAACAAGGGGGCCTCATTAGTGATATTAATGGAAGTCAGGAGGGGCCAGTGTTTTTTAATCATCTTAGTTATTTTATTACTGGCGGGCCCAAATGTGGTAACGCACGGAATGCGTGTCATAGGCTTTTTGGGGTTTGTTCCAGTAGAGTATCCCTATGTGTATACCAAGCCCTTTTCATAGATCTCCTAACCAAGCGGCGAGGGTAACCACTGCTCATAAGTTTGGCACATAGGGTATCTGCTTCCCTGAAATAATCCTCTTTGAATTTGCAATTCCTACGTATCCTTAGGAATTGTCCATATGGAAGACCATCACGGAGTGCTCTGGGGTGGTTACTTTTGTAATGAAGTAAGGTGTTGCGTTCCGTGGGTTTACGGTATAGCGACCCACCCCGGCTGTGCCTTGGTTTAACTCCCCCCGCTTCTCTCCACAGCTGGCCCGATTGATTCCTGGTGGTTGATTCCTCCCTGGTTCACGGCCAGCACGTACCCCGCTGAGTGGCAAGACCTCTTACTAAACCTTACTACGTAAGCTTTCCACACATTAGTTGCCACTACATTGCTTTCACACTATTGTAGTATCTTGCACATCTTACCGGGTACCTCTCCCTTGCAGATTCGGTTGAACCCGACTATTGTTACCCGCTGACGATTCTTAATTATATCGTTCCGCTACAAGGTACCTCTTTCCTTGCTTCTCCTTGAATTGCCTTCTCACTATCTATTTTACTCACTGACCGTGCAGTCCCTTCCATGCGGTAATTGGCCACTTTACGCCATGGCATGTCGGCATTACTCGCGTTATGTGCCTTTTTCTCTCATCGCTCTTGCCCACTTACATGGTCCTTCTCATAACTGCTAGTTGTCCCACCATGTATGTTCTTCACCCTGCACATCCTCTCCTTGTGCATGCACTATGTAGCTACAGCTTTTTCCTTACCAGTAGCTCCTTCTGTCTCTTGTAATTGATTAATTATTAAGAAATTCTTGTAAGTAACTGTATATCAATGTCTTTGATCCTACCTTCAGTGTAGCTAATCGTCCATTAAGGAATTGGTTGTTTTTAGTTTTTTTAGTATGTTGATTTATGTCCCCTGGACCAATGGTTTCTTTTGTTATCTAGATCCTATCTGCTCACACGCTTTCTCGTCCTGATGATGATCTCAACCTAAGGAGATCGAAACGCCGTCGACTTTCACAACCGAAACTCTTTAAATATATTTTATTAATTATGGAGTTTTGTATAGTGTTGTCAATGCGATGTAAATTTTAAGTCACTAGCACTTATCACTTCACGCACTTTTCACCTTTGTGTGAGCACCAGGACTAGTTCCTAATGTGATTGATACTCATTTATGATGTTAATAAATGTGGTATCATTCAAACAACCTTGTGTCCCTGCATACTCTGTTCTCCAAATTTTGTTGGCGCTTTGTGTTCACTAATAATACTTAGATTAAAACTACCTTTGTATTAATAATAGCTCCGGCTATCCAAGGACCTATCTGGCCTCCAACTCTGACCGTTGTTCTTTGCAAATATATATTACCCCTGGTCACACTATTGGGGTCCCCTTGTTCTTTATATATATCGTACGTGCAGTGGCTGCACTGCAAGGGCTACCACTCTTTCGAGTGGTCTGTTTGTTTATTTATTTACTTAATATATTTTTGTTGTATTAAATTATGTTATCCTATATGTGTTAACCCTATCAGGTTACTTAAAACAAACATGTCCATACCATTTGTTCCTACATATACAGATGACTACATTGCCAGAATTACTAGTGGCCCTTCCCTGTTCCAAACATCAGCATCTACAACAGCTCCCACTGATGTAGCTAGAGAGAAGTTAACTGCCCTAGAACATCTGGAAAAGAAACATATCCGCACTGAGCTGCACGCCCGCATGCTCACGGAATATTTAAAAGCAGGAATAATACCAGTGGGTTTGCAAGTCCGCAATACCCCGGCCATTTTTCTACAAGACCCCAGATTCAAGAACGGCTTCGCCCATATTGGAACAACTTGTTCCAGACATTGGATGGTTCTTGGCATAGACACAGCACTAGAGCACAGCAAGAAAGAGCTTGAAGAAATACTTATATTAGAAAAAGCCATTCTGGAACTTGACAGCCTGTCTGATGCTAAAACCATCCTTGAAAGACTAGAAAGAACCATCTCGGATTTTCATAAATTCGAACATCACAAAAAGGCTACCAAGGTTACCAAAGACATAAAGAATTATAGTAAAGAAAAAAACTACCCATACCTCCAAGAAGACTACTACACAACCCCCCAGTTTGCTCCTAGACAACAGGTGGGTACTTGGGGTAGATTTAAGAACCGACAACCTGTCTCTTTCTCTGACTCATCTGCTGATTCTGATTCTTCAGATCCAGGTGCGGGACCCAGCTCAGCAAGTAACAACCCCAATTTTTTAGGGAGAGGCCAACCCTTCCAACCCGAGAGAGGGAGAGTGAAACCACGTTACAACTTCCCGCCAGGAGAACGCCAGACACGGCGGAAGTTTTATCAATGGGGCTACCAATACTAAACGTAATAAGGATGGAGGATAACCCTTTGCCTCCTCCTATGGAGCCTATTCTTATTTTCAATCTTTCTAGTCATCAATTAGCTTCCTCTGAGACAGCCCTTCTTAGTAAAGGACTCTCATATGTCATTACTGAAAAACCAGATTGGTTTAATATACAAATTGAGATTTACCAATTTTTCAGAAAAATTAGATTGAAGTCCTTTTTTCTGAATAAAGAGTTTACACCCAAATATGACACCACAGGGCTACGCCCTAAATCCACCTTTAATCCCCCGACAGGTTGTTTACCCCCTGAGGTACTAACTTTTGAAAATTTAGTTCTCAAAGATCTAGACAAACTGAGAAATCAACATGACTTCATCCCCTATAACATCAGTCTTGACGAAAGGAAAAGTCTTTTTAACCTTAAAAAGATGGATAACATTATCATCAAGCCCTGTGACAAAGGTGGCGGCATTGTCATTCAGGATAAAATAAACTATGACAATGAGATCATGCGCCAACTTAATAACGCCAACCACTATGAATTACTCAACCAAAGCCCCTTATCTGAAATCCAAAATCTTATTCAGACCATCACCAAAGAGGCTGAGGAAATAGGCTACATTAGCCACAATGAGTTTCTTTTTCTCAATAGTAAAAATCCTAGAACACCGGTGATCTACACACTACCTAAGGTCCACAAAAATCAAACTAATCCTCCGGGTAGACCTATCCTGTCAGGTTGTGGCTCCATTCTCGAGCCTCTTGGCAGGTACATCGACTTCTTCATTCATGATATGGTACAAGACACCGTAGCCTATGTTAAGGACACTACGCATTTCATTAGACAAATTGAGCAAGAATTGTTTGATCCCATATCTGAGCTTCTTGTCACATTGGATATAGAATCCCTTTACACTAACATCCCGCAGGATAAAGGCACCTTGGTTAATAAAGGCCATTTGGATACCAGACCTAGACCTCACAAGGTTCCCAGTGAATTTATTATTTCACTCCTGGAGATTGCCCTGACTAAAAATTATTTTATGTTTCATGACAAATACTACAGGCAATGCAAGGGCACGTCTATGGGGGCTGTTTTTGCCCCTAATTTTGCCATACTCTTTGTTGACGACATGGAGAAAACATATGTCCTCAACCAAGTTAACCCCTATCACAATAAAATCAGGAGTTGGCGGCGCTATATCGATGACGTGTTTATGATCTGGCAGGGTTCCACAACTGAACTTGATTCCTTTTGCACATGGCTTAACAACTCCCAACCTGACCTTAACTTCACATATGGTTCCAGTACCACACAGATTAGCTACCTAGACGTTAACGTCACACCTACAGAAGGTGGTTTGTACACCACCCTATACCGTAAACCCACGGAACGCAACACCTTACTTCATTACAAAAGTAACCACCCCAGAGCACTCCGTGATGGTCTTCCATATGGACAATTCCTAAGGATACGTAGGAATTGCAAATTCAAAGAGGATTATTTCAGGGAAGCAGATACCCTATGTGCCAAACTTATGAGCAGAGGTTACCCTCGCCGCTTGGTTAGGAGATCTATGAAAAGGGCTTGGTATACACATAGGGATACTCTACTGGAACAAACCCCCAAAAAGCCTATGACACGCATTCCGTGCGTTACCACATTTGGGCCCGCCAGTAATAAAATAACTAAGATGATTAAAAAACACTGGCCCCTCCTGACTTCCATTAATATCACTAATGAGGCCCCCTTGTTCTCCTTTAAGAGGGGACGCAACATTAAAGATCATTTGGTTAGGGCACATAAACCCTTACCAAAGGCCAATACTGTGCGCTCATGCTTCGGTCTCCCCCAGTTATAGGGCACTTTAAATGTGGTAATTGTGTTGCATGCCCTTTCACAAAAAACACAAAAGAATTTGTTTTTGACACTACTAGTCACAAACTGGATTTCTTTTCCAACTGTAATTCAGTAAACGTGATCTACTGTATTCAATGTCCTTGCAACCTCCTCTATATTGGTCAAACCACGCAGAGAATAAAAGCTCGGATAGGACAGCATAGAAGCAGAATTCGCTGCCAGAATATCAATGCACCGCTGGTGGAACACTTTATTGAGAAAGGACACTCCGAACAAGATCTGCGTTGGCAAGTTATTGACATGGTACACCCCAATCCAAGAGGTGGTGATATTCAAGCTATTCTCAACAGGCTTGAGTGCCTGTGGATGTTCAAATGCCGCTCAATTGAAAATGGACTCAATACAATTGAGGAATGGAACTTGATACTATAATTGGTTGTGTCCCTAACATTTTGTATATAAATGTCTGTATACAGCTAACCTACTGTCAGCTGTTTTTAATTCATTCCCTTGTTATTTTTGTTATGTTTCCTTTATAATTTTTATATCTTCTATTGTCCTTTACACTTAATTTTCAGTCCTCCTGCTCCTTATCTGCCTCATTCAACATGGCCTCCAACCCCGGACGTTCTTAATTGAACCCGGACACGTCATCACGCATGCACGCTCTTTTCCCCACCCTTTTAAATTCGCTCTTCCGGTGTTTTCAACTACACGTTGAGTGATTCATTCTCCCAGACGCCGGCACCATTCATTGTAGCTGCCCTGGAAGTAGCAGGATCCTGTCCCTCTTCCTTCAATTTCAATTCTAAGTAAGTTCTAATTCCCCGCTTACTGTAGCCGAGTCCTGCTTCCGCGTAGCGACCCACCCCGGCTGTGCCTTGGTTTAACTCCCCCGCTTCTCTCCACAGCTGGCCCGATTGATTCCTGGTGGTTGATTCCTCCCTGGTTCACGGCCAGCACGTACCCCGCTGAGTGGCAAGACCTCTTACTAAACATTACTACGTAAGCTTTCCACACATTAGTTGCCACTACATTGCTTTCACACTATTGTAGTATCTTGCACATCTTACCGGGTACCTCTCCCTTGCAGATTCGGTTGAACCCGACTATTGTTACCCGCTGACGATTCTTAATTATATCGTTCCGCTACAAGGTACCTCTTTCCTTGCTTCTCCTTGAATTGCCTTCTCACTATCTATTTTACTCACTGACCGTGCAGTCCCTTCCATGCGGTAATTGGCCACTTTACGCCATGGCATGTCGGCATTACTCGCGTTATGTGCCTTTTTCTCTCATCGCTCTTGCCCACTTACATGGTCCTTCTCATAACTGCTAGTTGTCCCACCATGTATGTTCTTCACCCTGCACATCCTCTCCTTGTGCATGCACTATGTAGCTACAGCTTTTTCCTTACCAGTAGCTCCTTCTGTCTCTTGTAATTGATTAATTATTAAGAAATTCTTGTAAGTAACTGTATATCAATGTCTTTGATCCTACCTTCAGTGTAGCTAATCGTCCATTAAGGAATTGGTTGTTTTTAGTTTTTTTAGTATGTTGATTTATGTCCCCTGGACCAATGGTTTCTTTTGTTATCTAGATCCTATCTGCTCACACGCTTTCTCGTCCTGATGATGATCTCAACCTAAGGAGATCGAAACGCCGTCGACTTTCACAACCGAAACTCTTTAAATATATTTTATTAATTATGGAGTTTTGTATAGTGTTGTCAATGCGATGTAAATTTTAAGTCACTAGCACTTATCACTTCACGCACTTTTCACCTTTGTGTGAGCACCAGGACTAGTTCCTAATGTGATTGATACTCATTTATGATGTTAATAAATGTGGTATCATTCAAACAACCTTGTGTCCCTGCATACTCTGTTCTCCAAATTTTGTTGGCGCTTTGTGTTCACTAATAATACTTAGATTAAGACTACCTTTGTATTAATAATAGCTCCGGCTATCCGAGGACCTATCTGGCCTCCAACTCTGACCGTTGTTCTTTGCAAATATATATTACCCCTGGTCACACTATTGGGGTCCCCTTGTTCTTTATATATATGATACAAATAGTAGCAGGAAGGGATATGGTAATGTGTGTCCCTGTCTCTTCTGGAACTTGTAATTCTAATTTGGTTTCGAAGATTCCGTACGCTCTTAAAGTGCCGGTTACCATTGGACCAATAGTCCCTATGTATGACACTAGTTCGGTTGGGAATGAAAGTCAGAAAATGCCTGTTCCTACAGAAGTGAGGGCATCAGAGAGGAGAGTAGACAGCTCAAATGTGCAATTTGTCCCGTTAACTCCAATGAATGCAAGTTCACCTTGTGCATCGAGTGCAGACCTAGCTGCAATACAGAATGGATTTGGACTCATAAGGTTCTTTCCTGGATTGGCAGGGTAAGATTCGCCTGTATGGGAAACACTCCCAAATGTACTCAACAGTAAGCCTCAAGAGACTAAAACCCCGAAAAGAACTTCTGAGGGTCAGCACATATTTGATGTTCAAGATTTAGAGCAATGGTTGAAAGCACACAATAATAATTCAAACAAGGGCCGGAGTATAGAGACAAGTCAAGGAACCATAAAATCAGTTATAAAGGTGGATTTGATTGATGTGGTCAAATTAAAAACTGAATTAGATAAAATGATAAAAAATAGATTTTTACCAACCAAACAAATTGCTATTCATGAGCAAAGATGTTACCAGGAGAGCGAGACAAGGCTCATGAGAAATTGTCTAGAACAGACAAAGGTTTTACAGAAGAATCACAGACTTGCATTAAGTGATCAGGACATAGAGAACCTGCGGTTACCAGGGTTGAAGTCTCAAATTTGAGAAATGATTTTGAGCATTCGGATTTGGAGCACATTAGACAAATGGGAAGAAAGATGGGCTAAAAGAAAGGATTCCAAGAGAACAATGGGAGAACCACCTCCCTTAGGGAAAAGGGGAACAAGTGTCAAGGCTTTCCGTTTGTGAGAAGTACCAAGTGGAGGTTATGTGCATGTGCCTTACAGTAGAGAAGATCTTGCGGCATTTACCAGTGATTTCTCGAGGTTGAGAGAGAAGCCTGTAGAATGGTACAAACAGGTTGATTGCTTTGTGAAAATTTCAAAGTTGTAGTGGATTGATTTGAATATGCTGTTCAAGATTGTGGTCCCTAGTGATGTGTGGTCAACATGTAAAATAGCTACAGAATGGCCTGAAGGCAAACCTGAGAGAGATCCAGTGACACATGGACTGTCACCTATAGTGATGAAGAAATATCATCAGGTGATTACTTGGCTGAAGGCTGAGGTGCACTGACAAGATATCGATTGGGTAAAGATTGATAGGACGACCCTAGAACCTAAGAAGATGATTCATGCATTTTATGAAAGAATGTTGCAGGCTTTCAAACAGTATAGTGGTATGGACACCTTAGAACCCACCGATATGGGACAATTTGTGTCCAGATTTGTAACTGGGTTGAGACCTGAAATTAGTAGGATGATTCAACAACATTTGATTTGCTGGCAGAATAAGTCAGTCGACACAATTCTGCATAATGCTAAATATTGTTGTGATGAGATTGAAGCACAAGAAGTTGAAGGAAATGTTGATGATGTCGCAAATGAAAGCTGCTCAAAGAGGTCAAAATCAGCCTTATGTAGGGAATACTGTCCTTATGCAGGGAGTCTATCAGTCAGGGGTTCCAGTGCAACAAGGTGGGGGATTTCAGGGGCAGGGAAAGGGAGAGGCGCTCCTATAGATCCCAAGACTGGAATTGAGGTTGCCACTTTAAAGAGATCCAATCCATGTCATTATTGTAACAAGTTGGGGCATTGGAAGCGCAAGTGTCATCTCAATCCCGCAAATCAGAAGCAGAATGGAGGGTTCAGTCAACTGCAGGGTAATGTTGTGCAACCTCAGAATGTGCCCAGACCGAGATCTCAGAATTTAGTGGGTCCCCAAGATCCCATAACGCACGTGCCACATCCCCAATGCCACAGCAAGATGTAAATAACTCTTGATTTCACCAGAATGCAGACATGAGTGGGAATCAGAATCTGTCCCACAATAATAATCTGTTCCAACAGTTTCCCATGTTTGAGACTTCCAATGGATATGGTTCAGATTAGTCCTTATGACGGTGCCTGAGGGGGAGGAAGAATGTACACTTGCCGCAGTCTTAGAGGTAGACAAGAGTGGACTATATGTTGATGCTGATGTAGATGGCCACAAAGTCACTTTCCTGATCTACAATGGTGCTACCCGCTCAACTGTGAGAACAGCTGAGGTTCCAAACCTATCATTCTCGGTAACAACAAACCAAGTTGTAGGAGTTGCAAATAAGAAGTTGTCAAGTCCCCTGTCTGAAGAAGTACCTGGACGATAGGGACATTTGAAGATAATCATCAATTTGTGGTGTATGATTCAAGTCCTGTGTGTCTTTTAGGACGTGATCTGTTGTGCAAGTTAAATTGCACCATCTATTGCACAACACAGGGTATTGAGCTTCAAACGAATGATGAGGACATTGCCTTTAAATTGGCAAACCAAAATGTGCACGTCTCAGCCAATTTTTATTTGCTTTTCGGCAGCGGAATCATGCTTTAACGCGGTGCTGTGTCCCACAAGGGTATACGGAAAGCCCTTCCATTTTCAAACAGCTCTTGAAAAGGAATCTAGAATCTCTAGCCATGCCCTGCAATTCTGTCCGGGCTCAATATATCGATGACCTTTTGGTCGCATCAAACACTCGAGAAGCATGTAAAAATGATACCATTGCTTTGTTGAACCATTTGGCTGAGAATGGACATATAGTGTGCCCAAGTAAGTTCCAGTACTGTATGACAAAAGTTCTCTACTTAGGACATCACATTGTGAAAGGTGCGAAAAAGGTGTCACAAGAAAGAATCTCGGCGATCATGCAAATGAATCTTCCTCCCACGCAGAAGGAAGTCAGGATGTTTCTGAGAATGGAGGACTACTGCTGTCAGTGAATCCCCAACTTTTCCCTAGTGGCCAAACCTCTGCAGAGGTTGATAAACAAGGATGTGTCCGATCCGGTACCCTTGGACAATGACTGGAGTTGAGCGAGAGCTTCTGTCGTGCTCCTGCACTGGGAATACCTGACTACAACAAAGCGTTTTTGCTTTTCTGCAGTGAAAGGGAAGGTTGTGCTCCCTCAGTGCTAACTGAGAATCATGGATGTGCCTGTAGACCAGTTGCCTACTTCTCAGCTACTTTAGATCCAGTAGCTTCAGCGTTGCCCGTATGTCTCAAATCTGTTGCTGCAACAGGTGTCAGCATCGAGAGATGTGAGAATATTGTGGTGGGTCACTCATTGACTGTTTATGTACCACACACTGTTGAAATGTTGTTGACTAGGACAAGTTATCAGCATTCGACAAATAGCAGGCTCAATAGGTATGAGAAAACTATCTTGATTGCTAAAAATGTAACTGTGAAAAGATGTTCAGTTCTATATCCTGCTACTCTCTTACCATTACCTGATTGTGATGTGGAGGAGATCGAAGTAGAGCATGACTGTCTCAATGTCACTGAACTCTGCACCAAACCATGTCCCGATATAATGGACGAGCCATTGCCTGAATCTGATTACACCCTATTTGTGGATGGCTCTTGTTTAAAGGATAACGAGGGAAACCTGAGGGCTGCCTATGCTGTCTGTGCTGCCTGGATTCAAGGAGTATTCTCCACGTAGGTGGCCGAATTGACTGTCCATACCCGAGCATGCAGTGTTTCAGACCAGCTGAGGCTGACAATATTCACCGATAGCCACTACAGGTTTAAGGTTGTTCATGACTTTGGACAGTTATGGTCTCAAAGGGAATTTATGACCTCAGCAGGGTCCCCTATCCACACTGGAGAAAATGTGAGGAAACTGCTAGAGGCTTTGCAAATGGCTGATCAGATTGCTGTTGTCAAATGTTCTGCCCACTGTAAAGGAAACAATTTTGTTACAGTTGGGAATCGTTATGCAGATGAGGTCGCACGTTAATGTGCACTGAAGGTTTGCACTTTCAATGGTGAATACACAAATGAGGGATCAGTAGAAACCAATTTCAATCTTTTGATGACAATTGCTGATACATGGAAAGAAGGGAAGAGATTGCAAGAAGAAGTTACTGAAAAGGAGCAGCAGAATTGGGTTAGAGCAGGATATGTGAAACGAGATGATGACATTTGGGTTTCAGCAGATGGAAGACCAGTACTGCCCAATGGTTTGCTGCCGCCGATGGCGAGACTCTACCACGGGTCAATGCAAGTAGGAAGAGATGCCATGGTTAGGTTGTTTAGGCAGACTTGGTTCAATACGAGGTTTCGAGCAATGGCTGGGGCTCTGTGTTATAGGTGTGTGATCTGCCAGCAATTGAATGTGGGAAAAAGAACTGCTGTTACTCAGTCACATAGGGAGATCTGGAGGTGTCTTCAATAGGATGCAGCTGGACTTTGTCGAGATGCCAGTATGCAATGGATTGAAGTACATCTTAGTACTGGTGTGCATTTTCTCATGTTGGGTGGAAGCCTATCCAACTAGAAGGTGTGACAGTCTCACAGTCGCTAAGCTGCTATTGAGGGAGCTCATTCTGTGATAGGGATTTCCGACCTCTTTAAAAGTAGACCGAGGAACTCATTTTAAAAATGAGGTTCTGAGAATGTTATGTGCAGCATTGCAAGTGGACCAGAGATTGCATTGCAAGTTATTGGCCAGAAGCTTCAGGTATCGTGGAACAGGTCAACTGCACTCTGAAATCCAGATTGGCCCCCCGCTCTAGCCTCGAGGACCGACGCCGAACGATGCCACCACACTCCACGCCCTCAACCCCGGACGGACGCACAACTGCTTCAAGGCCGCCCCGAAACGCACCCATGGTCCCTTCAGCTGCCGGAACTGCAGCTACACCAGCCTCAGAGCCACCGAGGCGCCCGCCAAGAAGGACCTCAACCACCTCCGGTGCATCCTACTGAACACCCGCTCCGCACGCAAACACGCCGTCGAGCTCTGGGACCTGCTCGACACATCATCACCAGACGTCGCCTTCCTGACAGAGACCTGGATGAACGACTCCTCCGCCCCCGACATCGCCATAGCCATCCCAGACGGCTATAAGATCACCCGCAGAGACCGCATCAACGCAGTAGGAGGAGGAATCGCCATCGTCCACAAGAACACCATCAGGGACTCGACCAGCACCGACGACACTCTCAGCACCGCCGAACACATGCACTTCCAGATCCACACGGACCCCAACACCACCCTTAGAGGCACCCTTGTCTACAGACCCCCTGGGCCCCGACCCCAGTTCAGCGACTCCATCGCCGACTTCATCAGCACGCACGCCCTGACCTCTACCGACTACATCCTCCTCGGAGACTTGAACTTTCACCTGGAGAACAACAACGACAGCAACTCCACCACCCTGATCGACAGCCTCACCAACCTCGGCCTGAGCCAGCTCGTCACAAACCCGACCCACTGCGCCGGCCACACGCTTGACCCCATCTTCTCCTCAAGCTCCCACGTCTCCTTCAGCCACACTACGGAACTCCTCTGGACCGACCACCGCTGCATCCATTTCACCTTCCAGAAACCCACCACACACCACCGCACCCAACAGATCCCACGCCGCTGCTGGAGCAAAGTCACCGAAGACCAACTCCGGGAAACCCTCGCTCTCAGCCCTCCCTCCGACCCATCCAACACCGACGACGCTGCCTGCAACCTCAGACGATGGATGGACGACTGTGCCAACACCCTCGCCCCGCTGAAAAAGCTCACCTACAGCGAAACCACCAAAAGAGCCAGCTGGTTCACCTCGGAACTCCTAGCTTCCAAGCGTACCTGCCGGAAACTAGAGAAGAAATGGCACAGCGATAAGACACCGGACAGCCACACAGCCCACAAAGACGCCATCCGTAACCACCACCACCTCATCAGGTCCGCCAAGAGAATCTCCTTCAAAGACCGCCTCGACAACAACGCACACAACAGCAAGGAGCTTTTCAACATCATGAAGGAACTCTCCAATCCCAGCTCCAACACCAACGACATCCCGCCGTCGCAACCCCTGTGCGATTCCCTCGCCACCTTCTTTCACCGCAAGATCGCCGACATCCACGACAGCTTCAACACCCAGACAACCCCAACTAAGATCGATACACCAGACCCGCCACACACCATCGACCACGACCCCCTGCCAGCCTGGGCCAGCGTGAACATCGAGGACACCATCAAGACCATGAGCACAATACACTCCGGCTCCCCGTCAGACCCTTTCCCCCACCACATCTTCAACAAGGCCAGCAGCTCCATCGCACCCCACCTGTGCAACATCATCAACCTCTCCTTCGAGACCGCGACCTTCCCAGAGAGCTGGAAACACGCAGAGATCAACGCCCTACTCAAAAACCCAAGGCGGACCCGAGAGACCTCAAGAACTTCCGGCCCATCTCTCTGCTTCCGTTCCCAGCCAAGGTCATCGAGAAGATCGTCAACAAACAGCTAACCCGATACCTCGAAGAAAACAGCATCCTGGACCCATCCCAATCAGGGTTCCGCAGCAACCACAGCACTGAGACTGCCCTCATCGCCGCCACCGACGACATCAGGATCCTGCTGGACAATGGTGAGACCGCAGCCCTCATCCTGCTGGACCTCTCCGCCGCCTTCGACACAGTCTGCCACCGCACTCTACGCGCACGCCTCCACGACGCAAAGATCCGAGACAAGGCCCTGGAATGGACCACCTCCTTCCTCGACGGCAGAACCCAGAGAGTCCGCCTCCCACCTTTCCGATCCGAAGCCTCCGCGATCATCTGCGGCGTACCCCAGGGATCGTCCCTCAGCCCAACACTGTTCAACATCTACATGGCCCCGCTCGCACGCATCGCCAGACAACACGACCTCAACATTATCTCCTACGCCGACGACACTCAACTGATCCTCTCCCTCACCAAGGACCCCCTCGCCGCCAAAGCCAAACTCCATGACGGAATGAAGGCCGTCGCCGATTGGATGAAGATCAGCCGACTAAAGCTGAACACGGACAAAACGGAGGTCCTCATCCTCGGCTCCAACCCCTCAGCCTGGGACGACTCCTGGTGGCCAACGACGCTGGGAGCAGCCCCGACACCCACCGACCACGCACGCAACCTGGGAGTCATCCTCGACTCAACGCTCTCCATGGCCAAGCAAGTCAACGCAGTCTCCTCCTCCTGCTTCAACACCCTCCGCATGCTTCGCAAGATCTACAGGTGGATCCCGACAGACACAAGAAGAACAGTCACCCAGGCCCTCGTCAGTAGCAGACTAGACTATGGGAACGCCCTCTACGCGGGAGCCCCGGCCAAGCTCATCAAGCGACTGCAACGCATACAAAACGCCTCCGCACGACTGATCCTCGACGTACCACGCCACAGCCACATCACCCCCACTTGAGGAACCTGCACTGGCTCCCCGTCGACAGGAGGATCACCTTCAAACTCCTCACCCACGCACACAAGGCACTCCACAAAACTGGCCCAGCCTACCTCAACAGACGACTCTTCTTCTACGTCCCCAACCGCCAGCTCCGCTCCGCCGACCTCTCCCTCGCCACCGTCCCCCGCATTCGAAGAACAACCACCGGCGGGAGATCCTTCTCACACCTCGCCGCCAAGACCTGGAACACCCTTCCACTAAGCCTACGAAAGACCCAAGACCGGCTGACCTTCAGGAGGCTACTCAAGACCTGGCTGTTCGACCAGTAGCAGCATTCCCCCCCTTCCCTCTCCCCAGCGCCTTGAGACCCTCACGGGTAAGTAGTGCGCTCTACAAATTCTGTGATTGATTGATTGATTAAAGTGTGTGCTTCAACGGCTATAAAATGGCCTGACGCTTTGCCTCTTGTGCTGATAAGTCTTTGCAGTGTCCCAGATCAAAGAACAGGATTGTTGCCCCATGAGATCATCATAGGGAGGGCTATGCGACTTCCTGCTGCGAATATGCTTGTAAATATCACAGACCATCTGGTGCTCGATTACTGTAAAGGACTGGCTGACGTGGTTCGTTCTGTGTCTCACCAGATTGAAGCGGGGACAGCCCCACCACACCAGCTCCAGAGACAGGGTCGTCGTGAAAATACATGTGAGAAAGAAGGGTCTAAAGCCCCGTTGGCGTGGTCCATACCAGGTGATCTTGGTTACTATGATTGCTGTGAAGTGCGGTGGCCTTCCTAACTGGGCGCATGCATCTCTCACTCGTAGAGTCCTGTGTCCCCTTGAAGAAGTAACAGTACATCTCCCAGAAGAGACGCCAGCAGTGGTCGAAAGGCCACGGGAAGAGGTTAGTAAAGCTGTAGGGGATCAGACAGAGCCTGAGACAGCACTAGAACGATCTGAGGGGGGTCCAGGCGAGTCTGAAGTTGAAGCTGATTCGGAGAAAGCTGGTATTGTGGTGGTGAATGAGTCAGATTCCAAGCCCAACGAAGGAACTGGTGCTGTGGGACCATGAGTGACAGTGGGAAAAAAGCTGGTCAAGAAATCAGACGAGGAGACTATCGAAGTTGTCCTCTGAGAGAACACTTGTACCCATAGCTGAAATATCTGGAGAATCTGAGCTGAGTGGAGACGAAAGTGAAAGGCCAGATCTAGAATGGTCCAAGAGATCAAGAGTGCATTGTTGGAGACAGAGAAGATTCTGTTTACTGCTTTTTCTCTACCCTATTGGTTCGAGTCTAAATAGTATGGAAACTAATAAATCTCACCATAGATGTAGGTATGTAATAGGTGCACCTGAGCAGAAATTATCACTTGAAGTAGATGGAGGATTATATTCATTAGGAGAGCAGAGCTTGCTTTACATTTACCTGTTGGCGCTTGCACATTAAACGCTTACACTAGGTTGCTTTATGAGTATGTCGATACGAATGAGTCATGGGATTGCTATGTTTGCATGCAGTTACCTACTTCAGTAGTTGAAGCTATTACTTACCATCATATACCTCTACCATATGGTGTCACTTGTGGAGTTTTTTCTATGGAAAGGGTAATTTCCAGTATTATTATTCTAACTATGATTTAGTTCTTTCAGAAGTTCATTTATTCAAGCACCTGAATAGACATTCCTATGCTCAGATTACTGAAACTGCTGGTAGATATGTTGCCTCTATTAAAACTAGGACACTGCTTATGCACAAAGACATAACTTGAGGTGTTCTCACTGACATTGAAAAAACATTTTTAAATCAAGTATAAGATAGATATAGAGCAGTGAATACTAATGCAACTAAAAAAACTCACTTTCCCATTTGGTCACAAGACGAAAAGGATCACCAAACATCAGGGAACACTGGAGTATTGACATTAGATTGGCCAAGGGAAGCTGTGTATACAAAATTACAAGAATCAATATGATAAAATTTTTGTAGGAAAGAGTGAATGTGACCATATGTTAGAAATGGGGGTCTCTAGTTGGCAGGTTGTTACCCTGTCCAAATAGGGACCCTTCTTCCTAGTCAGGGTAAGGGGGATACACTACTGAAATAACCACTGCTCACCTCCTTGGTAGCTTGGCACGAGCAGTCAGGCTTATCTCAGAGGCAGTGTGTAAAGCATTTGCATGTAACCAACAGTAATACAGTAAAAACACTACAAAAGGACACCACACCAGTTTAGAAAAATATCCAATACTTTATATATTCAAAACAAGACCAAAGCAATAAAAATCCAACATACAGTACTTAAAAATATGCACTTTGCAAGAATAACCTTAAAAATGCAGTTCCTTGAAGTTGGTAGCTCCGTCCGGTGCTACTGCGGTGTGGGTAAACAACAGAATCCAACAGTTCCGCCCGACCACGTCGGTCGTGGTGTCGGCAGACTCGTAAACAGTACCTTTTCATTGCAGCTGGTCACGTTGGTACTGGCCGATCGTCGCAACCGTCGCGGTGTGAAGCGGTGCGGCATGCGGTGCCCTCAAGTCGCGGCGCAGGCAGCAGCTCGATGACGGTTGTCCAGCAGCGTCGGTGAGACCCGGGCTGCGGTGCGGAGCTGAGGTTGCGGTGCTGACAGATTACTGTGCAGGCGACAGGGCCGGTTGCGGGGAGCTGGCGTCGGTCGGTCCGGACTGCGGTTTTGGGACGGTGCGGTGCATCATGAGACTTATGAGCGGTGCCCCCAAGCCATGGTGCGGTCACCGTTGTCGAAGTCAGCGGTCAGCGACGGTGTCAGTGAGACCAGGGTGGCGAATTGAAGCAAGACGGTGCGGAGGGCAGTGCCCACAGGTCATGGTGCAAGCAGCGGCTCGGTGGCAGGGGAGGCGGTCGTTGTCGTCGGTGAGACCAGGGTTATGGCGCAAGATGCGGCGGTGCCCTCTGCGGTGGCTTCAGGACACGGAGCCAGCGATGGAGTTGGTGACAGAGTCGGTTGCTTTCCCCCCTCTGTGGCAACTGAAACCATGGTTCCAGAGGCAGTACCCAGAGGTTGGTGAAGTCTTTGCGGTCCCTGAGACTTCAGAACAGGAGGCAAGCTCTACTTCAAGCCCTTGGAGATACTCAGCAACAAGTTGAGAAAGTTCAGTCCAGTGTTTTCACTGCCCAAGGCAGAAGCATCAACTGCAGGCCAACACAGCAAAGCAACAACACAGCAATGTGGCAGTACTGCTCCTGGCAGTTCTTCCAGCTCTTCTTCTTGGCAGGTTCCTTGATTCCAGCGAGTTCTAAAGTCCTTGGTTCTGGGCTCCAATATTTATACTGCATTTCTCTTTGTTCTCTTGGGCAGAGAGGGTCTGTGCTTAGTCCAAACCAGTTTGGTCCTCTCTGGCCCAGCTTCCCAGCAGGAGATGCAGACAGCATTGTTCAAGGCAGACCAGGCCCATTCAGGTGCAAAGAAATCTCCTCCCACTACTCTAAATGCAGCCCAGGTCTATTCAGCCCAGCCCTGACTCATCCAGGAAAGGCAGGACACACCTCTACCCCCCCAGTGGCTGTCTGAAAAGAATGCAAATCCCCAGCCCCTGTCACTCCAAAGCCAGACAGTCAATCCACAGCCCAGCAGAGGCACACAGGATGGCTAAGCAAGAAAATGACTTCTTTGTAAAAGTGGTATTTTCAAAGACAGAACAAAAATCATCTTTACTAAAAGATGCATTTTCATATTCTGAGTCCAGCCATACTAAACTCCATTTCCCTATCTTGTCCCAATGGGAAGTTATGCTTATAAGATATTATAAGTAAACTCCCATTCTATCCTATGGGACAGATAGCCTTTCCATAGTGAAAAATGAAATACACTGCAATTCACTACCAGGACATGTCACACACACCAGTGCATGTCCTACCTTTAACATACATAGCACCCTGCCCACAAGGGTACCTTGGGCCTACCTTAGGGGTGACTTATATGCAAGAAAGGGGCTTGGCAAGTGGGTGCACTTGGCAAGTCGACATGGCAGACACTGCAGTGGCAGGTCTGAGAACCCTTTTACAGGGCTGCTTGTGTGGGTGCCACAACCAGTGCTGCAGGCCCACCAGCAGCATTTGATTTAAAGGCCCTGGCACTCTCAGTGCACTTTACTAGGGACTTACTAGTAAATCAAATATGCCAATCATGGAAACACCAATCTATAATACAATTTACAACAGGAGCACTTGCACTTTAACATTGAACAGCAGTGAGAAAGTGTGCAGAGACACTAAACCAGCAAAAACAAAGTCAAAACCAGGTCAGAAAGCAAAAAGACAGGGGAAACATGCCAAAGATGCCAGGTCTAAGACCATACCTTTGAGGTTCGAGGAACTTGGCAATTGTTTTTAGATGGTAGTGATCCTGTAATTCCTGTAGTTTATTTTATGTGTGGGAAGTATGCTTATTTCAAATTGCCTATCATGTAGAGAATTTCGATCATCCTGTTTGGGAAGACAAAATCTAGGTCTAAACGTGGTGCGAGTGCTGGAGAAATTGTAGGAGATATTTTTGGTGCCATAATACCAAATATAGGGGTTATATTGAATGATATCAAGATTTGAAAATTATCCACTGTAGTTGATAGGTTATCTACTGTTACTGCTAGAGCTTTATTGCTTGTAAATACTGAAATGGTTGCTATTAGGGCTGTGGTTTTGCCGAATCGGCTTGCTTTAGATATTTTGCTCACAAAAGAACGCGGAGTCTGTGGGATGTTAAAGGTCCAACAGTGTTGTACCTATATCCCAGATAAAAGTAAGGATTTACGGAAGTATATAAAGAACATTACTGACATACAGAAAGAGTTGAGTGGCTTGGCAACTGCAGGTGTTTGGGATTCAGTCAGAAATGGATTTAGTGCTATATGTAGATGGTTTGCAAATTTGGAAAGTGGTTTATTTGGTTCAATTTTGAGACCTCTCTTGATCATTGCTCTTTGTGCAGTGGCTGTGATTGTGGCAGTGAAGGTGTGCAGGAGATATAAGGCAAAGAATGGAGTCTCTTGAAGAAGAGAAGACAGAGCTGTGGAAAAAACTGAGTGATAATTATAAATGAGGCGTATGGAGGAATTCAGATGAAAGCAATTGCCACATCAAGGATTTAGATTGACAAATCTGATAAGATCAAAGCTAAGATAAGAGATTATGTGATGGCTTGATACATCAGATGGGGGATTGGAGCAGCATAATTGTGATCTCATTCTATGATACCATAGGAGTGCATCATAATCATGTGTAGTCAGCAACTCGAAATGTGGACAGTGGACCAAAGAGCAACATATGCAGCACCTGTACCGTAAATTACCAATACATTTTAAATGCAAACCAATCTTGTGTGCACATTTCCAAATGTGCCCGCTGTCCAGAAGCACCACCCCTAACAAGGGGATATAGAACAACAAAACTGAATTGGAGCTGCACCACTAATAATCATGATTATTAGTGGTGCAGCTCCAATTCAGTTTTGCATGTGTAGACAGCACTCTAGTATATTCTGTGTGACTAATGTTACTGAGAGAAGATGGGGTATGGTATATTTAAAGTACTCCAAATGAAAGCAAATAGGACTTATAAATGTGGTTTATAGAAATGTGACTAATACAAGTTTTGCAACACATATATTAATATTCTAAGGGAATATAAAGTTTAGATGTGTCTTATTGTGAAGCTGATGAAATAAAGTGTATGTGTGAACTAATGTTTAGGCATTTATACGTGTAGCAAGAAATTATATTCATATTGGTGTACTTTGAATTAACATCTTTTTCGTAATTTTTTGCAATTTATTCAGGCGTTAAGAAACTGCATTTGTTATGAGTTTAGAAATGTGCACGCATTTGTAACCCTGTGCACTATTAAGTTGACATGATTTTAGGCCTTAAAGTTTCAGTACAAGCTCGTGTTTAGGTCTAACATTTGATTCTTATTTAACCTTCTTTTTTTAAATTATTTTTATTGACAGGAAAACAGAAAACAATTATTTTCTCCTTCCCCTTTTTGATTTACCCCTGTGCCCTCCCCCTCCCCCACCCTTCCATACATGTTCATACATTACAGGAGTTTCATAGAATCTATAGGATTCTATATAATTGCAGGAAAGTTTCTTAACAATGATATCAAAGTGCATTAGTGCGGCATGTATTTAGCATAGGATTCATTAATCATATTAAATACAACCCCCAATGAGAAAATACTATAAACAATAAATACCTATCTAAGACAATTAGCCACGGGGGCGTGGCCAAGATGGCGGTGAGTGCGGACGAGCTTTGTTGAGCTCCGTGCGCGGCCGGCCGAATAATCCTGTTTTCCCCCGACACGAGCCACTCAAACGGGGCTAAGTGTGCAGCGGAGGCTCCCTGCACCCATATTGGCCCCCAAACGGAGAACGGAAGCGGACCGAGGGCGACCCTTGAGCAGCGGCGCCGTGTTTGCTGGTGGCGGCGGAGCTCGGCTGCGACGGAGCCGCCCGGCGCAGCTGGACGCAGAGAAAGACTGAGTGATCCCCGGGCGACGGAAGCAGGAGGAGCGATGCTCTCTCCCCCCTGGAGCTGACTGCGGCTGCACCACGACCTCGGAGCCGGCTCTATGCCTCGGAGGTGAGCGCTGCTAGTGCCCGGATCCACGGACGGGGCGGTCCCTGCTTCTGGCGCCCGATCCGGCTCGTGAGTGTAGGGGCCCGGGCCAGGACTGCGTTTCTGCTCTCTCTCACCTCCCGCATCCGACGACCCAGGAGCCGACGGCCCGGGGTGTACTGGCTGTCATCCAAAGCCCTCTCTCTTCGGTTGGGGACCTGAGGCCTGGTCCCGGCAGCGGAGCTGCGCAGCGGGCGAGGGGCAGCCTACTGTATATGGAGCATAACTCGGGTGGCAGCGGAGGAGGAGCTGCATTGCCGGAGGGCCCGACCGCCGTGGCAGAGTGCTTTCTCAGACCGCGAAGCTGTGTTTCTCCCCCTCCTTCCCTCCCAGAGCCTGGCGTATGATACAAAGGTGGAGCCCAGCGACCTGCGCTGCACCCTGGGGGTCAGGAGCATTGCCCTTATTGCGGGACTCTTTCGGATGTGACGGGCTGACACGAGGGCCGGGGGCTGGCGCTGGCCTCTTGGGTTCTTGGCCACTTTGAGGACCGCCTCTGGGGAGTTTGCAAATGGTGGAGGGAGCACCTTGGAGAGGAAGTAGTGAGTTTGGGGCCCACAATCTGCCGGGGATATCCCCTGATGCACCGGCTGGCGGCCTAGAACCCCTCCCTTCCCAACGTCGAGAGCAAAGGAGCGACTGGTGGCACAGTGCAGATCAAGGTGCGGGGAGCGACCTGCGATTGCCTCACGTGCGTCCTGGGGCGCGGCGCAGGTTCTCTCCTCCCACCCTCTTGGGGACATTGGCTCATAAGAGCCACGCGGTATGACATACTACAGCCAGCGGAGCGGGGGCGATGCAGCGTGACGCCCTGTAGGGTGTGGAGGGTCGAACACCCAACGATCCATATAGATCTGCCGCCAGTGCCCGGCACCCCCACAATTTGAGGGCCTCACTAGTGCCTGCATATACAATGGGGAAACCACGTACGGACAAGTCGCAACCTCCGCAGGCTGACGCAACGTTGGCGGCAGATGGAGGGAACACGGCGCAGCTGGGGGCGTCCAATGCCAGTGCCCCACCTGATCATTCCCATCAGTTTGATGAGCTGATGGCAGCAATTAAGACCACGTTGGGGACCAAAATAGACAAACTGTGTACTGACATTATTTTCCTGAGAGAGGATCATAAGAAGCTCAAGGCCAGGGTAGAGGAGACGGAATCTACACTGGCGGCCCTCCGGCCTACAGTGTCTACGGCTACAGACCAGCTTAAAACACTTCAGCAAGAGGTGGAATACCTGGCGAGTTGGCTGGAGGACCAGGAAGGATGCTCCCGCAGAAATAACATTTGCATCGTGGGGCTGCCGGAACGAATAGAGGGACCAGCCATGGATCTGTATCTTGAGAACTGGATCTCCAAAGAAATTCTACAGGGTAAGGTCTCGAATTTCTTTTCAATTGAAAGGGCGCATAGAGTCCCGGGTGGCCCTCCACGTCCTGGCGACCCGCCGCGCCCAGTGGTGGCCCGGTTGTTTAATTATCGGGATAGGGACCATATCCTACAAGTGACTATATCCAGGGGTCACTGGCAAGTGGAGAACGCTGAGGTGCATATATATCCTGAATATACCTTGGCTGTTCAACGCCGCAGATCCTCCTACTCAGAGGTTAAGCGTTGCCTGAGGGAACACCAGCTACAATATGCACTGCAATACCCAGCCCAAGCTGCGCATCCGCCACAAAGACTCCAGTGTCTATTGCTCCACTCCAGAGGAGGCTTGGTCTTGGTTAGATCACAACGGATTTGCACACCCTCCTCCCACTGTCCCGGTAGATTCAAGTCCACACTGGAAGATGGTGGGGGCACGCAGGGGGCATGGGAGGAACAAGATACCACGGCCCACCAAGAAGCAAGTGGCAGCGGAAAGAGCACAAGCTATACGGTCGGTGGAACACTTAAGCGATAATACAGCTCCTACTAGATCTGAGTCGGAGTCGGATGACGGGCGGGACCGCCAGCTATCCTTGACAGATTCACAACGCGCAGAGCTACAGGGGGATGGACCGGAGATGACCCCACAGATGGCAAACGACCTTGGTTGATGCCTCGATGTCTGCAGAGTTCTGGGGGCAGGACACCGAAACTTATAAACAGTTGTCTAGAGACTTCGGGGGTTGCTTCACATATCCTTTTTCGGTGTATGTAGCACTTGTGGCTCGATGATTAGACTGTATTATGGGGGTCACCCCAACTGTAAACTGTTACCTGTTAACTGTGCATATTTCCTTACCTCCGGATCTTGGGGGTCTACATTATGAGGCATCGTAGTGTTACTTGTTGAATGAAGGCCAAGGGCAAGCTGGCACAGATCAGGTCATAGCTACGCCCCAACACAACGTTAAGTAGCTATAATAGCAATTTTTCATTATAAGTTTGATGGCATTTCAGTGCATGTGGCCAATTGCCCGTTGGCCAGCCGGCCTTGGGTGGGGAGTTAGGGGATTGTTATTATTATTGTTCCAGGCGATCTCTGTTTCGTATTTTACAGGGCAGGCGATACAATTGATGTATGTGGCACACAGCAGGATGGATGTGGGGCAGGGGGATGGGGAGGCGGGCTGGAGGAATGTCCGGGGGGGTGGGGCGATGAGAGATGGGCCCCTCTTGCTCCTTTTTTATTGTCGGGGATTGAATGGCTAACACCGAGTACACGCTCATAACCTGCAATGTGCGCGGGCTGGACCGTTGTGCAAAACGGCCTAAAGTATACCAATACCTCCGCACTCACAGGGTCTCCATTGCATTGATACAGGAGACCCATCTCACCACTCAAACATTAGCTTCATTGCGCAAGCGCTGGAGGGGGTCGGTCATAGGCACCACATATTCTGGATACGCTAGGGGCACCCTTATCTGGGTGGCACCCGGCACGCCCTTGAAGGTGGTACACACTCGCATTGATCCTCAGGGCCATTATGTGACGTTGGAGGGCCTGCTGGACGGGTCCCCGTTGGCACTAATCTCCCTGTACGCACCGAACACTGGGCAGGCACAGTTCTTACATTCGCTCACGCCGACCCTGCTATCTGACCCTACGGCTCCAGCGCTATGGGGGGGGACTATAACTCTACATACGACCTTGACCTAGATCGCTCGCGCCCACCGCTCTTGGGAGCGCAGTCCATTCAGATTTCTAAACATCTGAGAGACTGGGTGGAGCGCATGCAGCTAAGGGACGCATGGCGCAGCCAGCACCCTGATACACACACGTATTCCCACTATTCCTCGTTACATGACCTGCATACGCGGATCGACGCAATATATTGCTCCATGGGAGCCCTGGCTAGGGTCGCACGGACAGAATACTTAGCCCGAACCCTGTCGGACCATAACCCACTGCAGCTACGGCTGGCGTGGGGTACTTGCAGAGCTAGGATCCCGACCTGGCGCCTCCCCGTAGCTGCACTGAGGGACATAACATTTCGCTCTACCATATCACAGACAATCACCACATACTTCCAGGACAATGCAGGCACTGCCTCCAATAAAGGCATAGAATGGGACGCTTTTAAAACGGTCATTCGGGACATGCTATTAAAACGACATATTGCTCACGCATGGCACTGACAGCAGAGTTGCAAAAACACGAGGCTGAAATTCAGAGATGTGAGGGTTTGGCGCCCACGGACCCCCAGGTGATCCCTCTGTTAGCCCAGGCGCGACTAGCATACAAGGAGGCCTCGGACGGCCTATGTTCACTGGATTATAAACACTACTTAGCCCGACAGCACACAGAGGGAGATAAGGCGGGCAGAATGTTGGCTTGGCTCTTGAAAACAGATGCCTCCCAGCCTTCAATTACGGCAATATACAATACCGAGGGAGTCTTAGTAAATACACAGGCGGCAATTAATGAATCATTTTATAAATACTACACTACATTGTACAGGGCGCCTGCCACTGATAGCCTC
Organism: Calotriton arnoldi; assembly: GCA_963921515.1. Lineage (NCBI taxonomy): Eukaryota > Metazoa > Chordata > Amphibia > Caudata > Salamandridae > Calotriton > Calotriton arnoldi. The sequence goes on from CAWUFW010016914.1 coordinate 246,137, forward strand.
CCCCACATACAAAGGTTCCTGGAACCAGTGCAACTTCCGCAGGTCCCAAGGCCCCAGCATGATTCGCTAGAGGAACCTATCACAGCCGATGAAATATTGGACGCTATCAAGCAGCTAGCGGCGGGGAAGTCCCCGGGCACCGATGGCTGGCCATCGGAGTTCTATTCTACTTATTCTGAACAACTTGTGCCCCAACTATTGAGCGTATATAAGGACGCTTATGACAGAGGAGAGCTCCCAGCATCCTTGCGGGAAGCACTGTTGGTGGTGCTGCCTAAGCCAGGTAGAGACCCACTGCAGATGGCATCATATCGTCTTCTGTCGTTATTGAATGCCGACTATAAAATATTGAGGAAAGTGCTGGCTAATAGACTAAAGGAACAGGCCCCCCTCTTGATACATGAAGATCAAAATGGTTTTATTCCAGGGAGAAGTACCGGGCTGAATTTGCGGCGTCTATTCCGGTTATTGGAGTGGGCCTGTGTGGAGGCTGACACCCACTGGTTGGCAGCTCTGGATATAGAAAAGGCTTTCGATACCCTGGGGTGGCAGTATTTACTGGAAGTGTTGGGCAAATTCGGTATTGGGCTTAAATTCTTACGATGGGTGCGCATCTTATACACTAATCCCCAGGCCAGAGTAAGGACAGGACGAGACATCTCGCCACAGTATGTTGAACGGGGCACCAGACAGGGCTGCCCCCTGCCGCCTCTTCTGTTCGCATTTGCTATGGAGCCTTTAGCGTGCAAACTGAGACAACGGGTGTTGGAGTGGGGGATTCAAGCAGACAGGCAGTGGCATATAATATCTCTATATGCAGACGATGCGCTGGTCTACCTCCGGGGGGACGGCAATGTGGTACGGGGCCTGATGGCGCTCCTGGATGCCCATGTACGGGCCTCGGGTCTTCGAGTCAACTGGCCTAAATCAGTGGTTTTCCCCATGAAAGTGGTCCCAATGGATCAGAGGCGGGCCATGCCGGAGACCCTGTTGGAGTGGACGTTTGACACGTTTAAGTATTTGGGTGTACAGATTTATCACTCCAATGCAGACGTCGTAGACGGGAACTTGGGGAAGGCAGTATCCAGGGCACGCGCGGCTGTACCGTTTTGGCGCGGTCTTCCCTTGTCCCCTATTGGCAGGGTGGCCATCGACAAAATGCTTCTACTCCCGAGGCTCCTCTACTTTTTTGCTGCACTACCACATAGGTTACCACAGAATATATTCATAGACTTGGAAACACTCTTGGTGGCACTAATATGGGGAGGCTCTAGGTCCAGAGTTGCACTCCACAAATTGTATTTGCCGCTCACAGACGGGGGGTTGGGGGCGCCAAATTATGAACATTATTATGCTGCTGCGCAGCTGCAATGGCCAATGCAATGGCTAGCGAGTGCCCAGGTGACAGAGATGTCCAGCTGGGCAATACCTTTACGACGTACGGCCATAATAGAATGGCTGTCGGGCTCTATTACACCGATGCAAAGGCAGCAGGGTAACTTGCTTATGACGGCGGCTAGACGCAGCTGGCTCCGGTATGTGATGCCTAAGAGACAAGCAACACCATATGCACTCATGCTACCACTGGAGATTTTACCGGGTTTGTTTACCTGTCATGACCGTCCAGAACTTGAGTCCTGGGAGGCAGTGGGGTTGGATACCTGGGGTGACTTATTTATGGACTCTCAACTACAGAGCCTAGAAAAGCTGATAACGGACTTCGGAATCACACAGGGAACGTTTATGCTGTATGCGCTATTGGTGCGGCAGTTCCACCAAGTATGGGGGAACGTTGAGTCGGAACCGGAAACATTGCAGGTGCTTCAGACTCTGCTTACACATGGGAAGGGTGGCCGAGCGGTAACCGTGATATATAACTCCCTCAGGCCTGGCCCTACCCCCTCCTAGTCACGCTTCGTACGTATTGGGACTCCTAGCTATCAGTGACCATGAGCGACAAGCAGTGGGCGCAGTGTATAGGGTACCCTAAAACAATATCCACGAACACGAGGTTGAAGTATACACAGTTCAATTATCTGCATCACACCTATCTAACGCCACATAGACTGGCCCGTATGTACCCCACATCTGTCGATGTTTGCCCCCGTTGCCAGGGATCGGATGCAGGGTTCCTCCATATGGTCTGGGCATGCCACCGCCTTGGCGCCTACTGGAATGAGATTGCAACGTTGTTGGGGGAAGCAACTGACACTACAATACCTGTGCAAGGCCTACACTTTTTATTGGGTGTCACCAAGCGCAACGCGTCGCAAAAACACCTTAATACATTTCTTGACCTAGCTTTGGCCCTTGCAAAGCGGAGGATAGCTATGTCCTGGAAATCGAGTGCACCCCCCAGCACACAAATTTGGTTGTCGGACCTCCGTAGGGTGCTGGTGGCTGAACACACGTCGCAAACACAGCAGGCCCCCGGGACCATCCACAGCGTAATCCCCTGCAATGGCAGGAATACTTGTCATTCGTAGAAGACAAATTGAATGCACCTGGTTCCACGCAGGGGTGAGACGGCTCACTGCTTTCGGGTGCAAGTGGCAATGCGCTAAAATATAGTTTTGTGTTGACTGGGCCCCCCTCTCCGGGCATGACTTGGTTGAACTGACCCTTGTGAATGAACGACAGCGCAAGTGCGCGCGACGTTTCCCCCCCCCCCCTTTATGCTTTTGCTTTTGCTTTTGTTTTTGATAGCTGCACCCGGTGCTCTTAATAGGTATACACATAAGCAGCCGCCCTCGCTCAGATATGTTCCGAACTACATGGTGCCCGTGAGTTAACTGACATCGCATAATTTTGAGTTTATTGCTTTGGTTGGTGTGAAAATGTTGAGCCACGGATAGTTTGCTGTTTTATTGTATAATCACGTAGTGGATAGCATATATAGACATGCATATAACGTCAGAAATGGCTTTTATTTTTTCTGTTGGCTGCTATCAGCATCCTATACAACCTGGTTCCTCACCAAGTGTCACATATGTAAATGTCACTGTACTGTTCTACATAACGCAACTGGCAGATTGTATTATGAATAACCTGTGAAAAACCAATAAAGACGATTTAAAAAAAAAAAAAAAGACAATTAGCCATGGGAGGTCCTCTCTTGTTTCATTCCATCCTTTAACAACCCGATCAAAGTGCTATAGAACTGTCAATTTGACGAAAGATCTCCCCCTTGCTAACAATTGTACTTAAGTTCGCTTTTCTCGTAACATTTATATAGCAGCATACAGTGACCACAAAGTGCAAATGCATCCTTCCTTTTAACAATTTTCAACAATAATGTCAAAGTGCATTAGTGCGATAAATATATAACAATGATTTCAACAGTCCCTTTAAACACCACACCCAGAGTAAAAGTACTATAAGCTCTAGTTATCAATCTCAGGCATTAGCTAAAAAAGGGGTCCCTTCCTGATTCAATTCACCATTTGGCAATATGTTCACGTATCATGGTGCTTGATATGTTCAGGTTGGTATCATCCTGCTTCTTAAATTTACTTTCCAGATGGCATTCCTATAGCAGCAAAAGGCGCCCACAAAGTGCAAATGCATTCTTCCTTTTAATAACAGAATAAGATCTGTAAAACACAGTTAATATAACAATCCTGGTACTAACGTACCCATCGCTCCTTCCTGTTAATATCTACCTCTCCTTGTCAAGCAGCATAGTATTCATAAAGTGCAAATATAATTTAAACCTTCGGGTGTTCTACCCATTTGGCAAAACATTGCCAGAATCTCATTCCCTTTTCTCTAGCCCTACGTCCCTTTTGCATATATATAGCTTTCTCTAAGTTGTAGGTCACCAATAATCGAGCAAACCATTGTTGAGGTGAGGGAGGGGTGGGGTCCAGCCACGCTGAGGCAATACAGATTCTAAACACTGCCATTGCTATATTAACAAAGGCACCCCCATCCTTTACTTCCAAATTTGTTACACCCACTATTATTACTGGGGGGGTTACATCAACCTGTAGTAATAATTTCTTCCTGAAAAATTCAGTGATCTCTTTGATTAGTGGCCTAAGTTTTTCGCATGTAGCAAACATATGAGTTAAATCTGCTTTATACAACAAGCAGCGTGGACAGTACACACCTTTCCCCTCACCCCATTTGGCAATCCGATAGGGAGTGTAATACAAATCAAAACAAGTTTTAAAATACTGAGTTTGATGGTTAGCAGGCATTAAGATCATTAGACTATCTGATACAGCTTTATGAAAAGCACTGTCTGTTATACCTAAAATCCCCTGCCACTTCATGGAGTTCTTTACCAGATCATCTTTCATGTATCCATTAAGAAGTTTGTATAGAATCCCAATACGAGGCGGGGCATCTTGTATCATTTTATCCATAAGTTCGCAATCCTCAAATCTTTCTACACCCCCTCCCTTCCTCTGCAAGTAATCTCTAACTTGAATGTATTAAAAAAATTCCCTATTGGTAAGACCAAATTTGGCCCTTAATTCATTGTATGCTGTTAAACCACAGGGAGTATAAAAACAGCCTAAGTACATATCCCCGCCTTTATCCAGTTATGAAAATATGAGTCATTAAAAATATCTGGCAGATTCTTATTCTGCGAAGTGGGGTATAATAATTCAACCTCCCCAGTCCTAGAAGACGGCGTACAGAAGTCCATACTTTAAAGGCCGTAAGCAACGTCTTGAATCTTACTCTTTTGTAATAACCGTAATCTAGTTGTCGCCATAAACATCCCCTAGCTTCGGGGCCAATCACTAGTTTAAAGGGGGGAGGAAATTTTGCCCTTTCATTACCACCATCTTCCCTCAGGAGTGTTGTATATTGCACTAATGAGGCTGCCCACCAGTATAACTTTAAATTCGGCAGGGCCAATACTCCACGTTCCCTGGGTAATGTTAAATATTGAATCACCCTCCTTGGTCTAGAGTATGCCCAGATGAACTGTGCGAATATGCTTTCAAATTTCCTAAACCAAGTGTTTGCGAAAGTAAGGGCGATTGCTCTTAAAAAATATAATATCCTCGGAAAAAATACCATTAGGTTGCTTCTTCCGATCAAAGTTAGATGTAAATTGTATACCCTTTTTAGTGCCTTTTTAGTCTCTTCTGCGCATGGCCCCATGTTTTCTTTTACCACTGCATCCAAATCAGCGGTTATCGTAACCCCCAGATATGTTGATTTTTTTACTACCCTGCTATCAGTAAAAGACACAAATTCATTGATAATTATCTGTGTTTTATCCCTATTCATGGCATATCCTGACAGTGCACCAAATCTAAAAGCTTCATCTTCAATCACCTTAATGGCCTGCTCAGGATGGGCGTGGCCAAGGCTATGTCGTCGGCGTAAGCCAACACCTTACTTTCCTGTTCGTACCTTATCACCCGGGGGATATCTGCCACCATTTCCAGTTGTTTCAAGAAAGGATCGATAAATATATCGCAAAAAGTAGCGGTGAGCAGGGGCATCCTTGTCGCGTTCCTCTCATTATTTTAAAGGCCTCTGTCAATTCCCCATTTATACAAATTTTGGATCGTTATACAGAGCTTTGACTGCACCAATAAATTTGTATCCTATCCCTTTTCTGCACATTGTAGTCCAGAGAAACTGCCAGGAGACCCTATCAAATGCTTTTTCCGCATCTAACAATATAGCGGCCATAGGGTCTCCTGGCACCTGGCTGGCATCGAACAGAGTGATAATCCTTCTAATGGGTTTTATGGTGCCTCTGTCAGGGATGAAGCCACTCTGCCCCAAGGATATGATCCTGTGGATAGTCTGTGAGAGACGGGATGCCAATGTTTTTGAGTATATTTTTATGTCCCCATTTATTAGGGTTATAGGCCGGTAAGACCCTAATTCAAGAACAGGTTTATTTTTCTTTGGAAAGACTATAATCTTTGCAGAGGCCCATGATCTCGGAGGTGTATTCCCCTCTGCAATCTGTAAAAACATAGTTGTCATAGTTTCCTTGAGCTGTTCTTGAAAGACCTTATAAAATTCTACGGGGATTAAGTTGGGTCCTGCCGCTTTCCCTCTAGGTAGATTAGATATTGCCATCCCAATCTCATCCCAGCTTAATGGCAGGTCTAATTGCTCTTTCTCTTCCAGTGACAAGACCTCCCCCACTGTGGTGTCCAGATATTTAAGTATTGCATCTTCACTCTGGGCCTCCCAGATTCCCCGATCATCTGTATATAAAGCTTTATAGAGCTTATAAAAAGCAACTCGAATTTCCCCGGTTTCGGTTACCAGCCCTATTGTGGGATCCCTCACCATGTTAATTTGACTGCATGTAAATTCCTTCCTGATCCTGACTGCTAGTAAGTGTCCCACCCTTCCACTACATTTGTACATTCCTTCCCGTCTAGTCTCTGCCTTATCTATAGCCTTTCTTAGAAATATTTCCCCTATTGCTGCTTTTTCCCGTGCTACTTCCATCTGGGCTTCTTCCACCCCTTTTTTTGATGTAGTGCAGCAACTTCCCTTCTGTCTGGGCCAGTTTTTGTTGAAGAAGCCATAGGCACTCATTTTCTTTTTTCCTCTTTCTAAATGAAAATTGTGTTGTTTCTCCCCTAATACCTGCTTTTAAGGTGTCTCAAACTATGCTCAGTGAAGCTGTGCCGAAGTTTCTTTGCAAGAAATCTGGGATCCATTTCCTCATATGTTCCACATAAGCTTCATCCAATAAGCGGGCCCTCTCAAAAATACAGGAAGGGAATTTTTCCAAACAGCCCCTCCCCCCATCTACCTCTAGTTCTAATGGGTTGTGATCCGAAAGAAACCTCAGTAGGATTTGATTGTACTCTTTTGTCTGATTGAGGTTGAGGCGAAGAAATAATCTAGTCTTACATGCTTCTGATGCGGGGCAGAGAAATAAGTAAACCCACATTCTGATGGCCTCGTTTAGCCCATACATCACCCAATCCGTGCATCTGGCATAGGTCACATTTCACCTGGAATACTTTGGGCTTCCTTCCCATATATTTTTGCCCTGGTTTCCAACCGCTTATAAGGTTAATATTAAAATCACCACAGATGACTATAGGGAGTTGCCAATGATTAGATAGCCATTCCAATAGGGAAGAATCATCAACATTGCTGCCATATAGTGAGCATAGGGTAAAACTGGGGTATCCTGGGTGTCTACAACTAGCTAAGACCCAGCGTCCAAGAGCATCCATCCTCACTTGAGGAAACTGTATTGTTTTGTTGTGAGTTAGAATTGCAACCCCGTGTGCGGGTCCCTTGCGTCGTAGCCCCCACTATGCTGTACCCCAGGTGTTTTAGGAGGTCCTTCTGATTAGCCTCTATGTGGGTTTCCTGAATGCAGACAATGTCTGCCGGCAGTATTTGCAGCCCCTGTGACACCATCTGTCTTTTTTTCAACTCATTTAGACCACAGATATTTATCGATGCAATCCGTAGTTTACCCATCTCTATGTTCTAATGTCCTAGACCGCACTTTCTGCTTCCATTGTCCATTTAGTAATCCCACACCCCGCACCAGTGAAACCTCCCCCAAACAACCCCCCAAAAAAGCCATTACCTGCCTGAGTCCCTCTACTCCCTCTTTGAAATAGCCCTCCCTTACCTCCTCTTTGACCTCCTCCACCCCCGCCATAAACACAGGCAGTCAGGCATAGCCTGAGCGATATGCGTCTAACTAATTGCGCCACCATCTCTCTCTGCAATTAGCATCATGTTCTACTGCGACTGCTCAATCCTAAAGTTCTTATAATCCCCTTAGAAGTAAAACTGAACCGCTATCCGTTCATTTAGCGGGATCCACTTCTTTTTCTCCCTTGTATTTTCTTCTGATTTCTTCCAGGAAGTCTTGCACTTGACCCTCTGACGTAAAGCTGTGAGGTGTCCCTCTGTATTTGATTTTTATTCTAGCTGGATTCTGTAAAAACACCTTTGCCCCTACTCTTTGAAAGGGGGAAAACAATTGTCGTAGGCGCCACCGTCTTTCTACCGTTGCATGTGCAAAGTCTGGCTTCACAGATTTTCAGGGCATTAGGGCGAGCTTGATCATACACTAGTTGCCTCAATAGGAAATTCCCAAAGAATACCAGCATTGCTCTCGGTCTTTCTTGCGATTGTTTTTTAATGATAAATGGAAATCGTTGGGCGTGCTGTATCTCGGAGTCCCAGTCCAGTTTCAGTTGATCTGGGAAGGTGTTCTTCAATTAGTTCACAATGTAAGCTCTGGGGTTACTACCCTCTACTCCCTCCGGAATCCCTAGGAAGCGCAGGTTATTTCTTCTCAGTCAATTTTCCTGCTCTTCCAACTTGAGCATTATATCTGATATAGCCTCTCCTTGGTCAGTATTTTGTGACTTCAAAGATTCTACTTCAGCTTCCACGGTCTCTGCTCGTGTCTCAACAGAGGTCACTCGCTCATTGATTTCCCCACACATTTTATTTATCTTTCAGATCCCCGCTTGCACCTTTTTAGAGGCAACTCTTGCTCTGCGTCCATCCTTTCTGATATCCTCTTGCATTTGCTTAATAGATGAGAAGATAGCCGTCAATGAGGGTTCGCTGGACTGTTTATCTGTATTCACCCCTTCCTTTAGGCTTGCATCTGCTCCTTCTTCCTGGGTAACCAGGTTGGTATCAGAGTAATCCCACTTTAACTGTTTGCCAACACTCTGTTTTTGATTATCTTTCCATTTTTTCTTTTTCGCAGATTTCTTTCTCAATGTCAGTTGGATATCATCAATTGAGGTGCTACTGCCAGAATCTGTAAGGGCCTCGCTACTTGAAAGGGTGACTTCTTGGCCAAGCGAGTCCGAGTCTGAATCATCGATTAGAGAAAAGAACTTTTCGCCTAGCAGATCTGGCGACAGCTCCCCTCTGCGCTGCTGTATAGTATTAGAGGGCCCAACGCTCAGCAGAATGCCATCCCTATCTTTCCCCGGACCTCACCTCTCATAGTCCCCTGCCCCATCCTCTCTTTCTGGTATTACGACCTCCTCTACAGCCAGACAGCTTTTCGCTCCACACTCCGAGGGGGGCTCTGGGTGGGGAGTCAAGATAGCAGCGTGGGTAGTGTGACCATCTGTTTCATCTGCCATCAAGGTACAGGGTTCTGCTGTAGCTGCCCCTCCACTGTCTACTGCTTTCTTTGTTGGACTTTCCTCCCTACCCGCCTCTGAAGCAGCACTTTCCTCTTTTCGCACATTAGTTACTACTAGGCTGGAAAACATGGAAGCAACCGAGGGTTGTATTGGGCCTCCCTCTACCTGTGTAATTGACTTGTTAGTAGTCTTCTTGGCTCCCACTTCTCGTTTCCCTTTTCCAGCTCCACCACGCTGCCTTGTCTCAGGTGCGGTTCCTCTGGTTTCTGCCGGTTAGCCGCCCGCCAATGCTGTAACTCCACTGTTGACGGCCCCGCTGCTGGTCATCCGGGTTTCCCCCACTTTGCCTCCTCTATGCGCCATTGCTTTTGCCCGGGGCCGTCTTGGCTGCCTGCCCCAGCTCCGCTGTTTCCAGTGCCAAAAACAGATGAAAGCGTCCACCAGAAACCGCCGCCAAGCCACTCGCAGCAGGCAGTAAACACTCCGAGAGCCGCTCACAGTATCGGATCGTCGCCCGTCGGATCGTTGATCCATCAGAGAGAGATAGTAGGCATGTTGCAATCAGTCACACGCCATCTTTAACTCGGCCGCTCCTCTTTGCCTCCCTGATTCTTATTTAACCTTCAATGTAGAATGTGTTTGCTTGTATTTTTGTTTCCACTGCAGGTGTTGACAAAGCCTCATTACTTAGTAAAGAAGGACTTATGTTTTAGTTTGATAGCAAGGTATGAGAAGATGGATCTTGGCAAGAGGAAACACAATAACACTCAAGGAGGAGGAGAAGAATGGCCAAGGACAAATGAAGTAGCAACTTATCGATATGGGAAAGGTGGTGCCAGTAGCCAATTTGTGCTGAATCATGGAATTGTCACGTGGTCCATGTGGCCATTGTCGTTTTCCCTATGTTTGCCTGAGCCCAGATCAGCCTGTCTTCTGCTTTGCGCACGTTACTATACAAACGTATTTTGCTTTGTGCCACATTGCAACTTTCACACAGAACATGCTGTTGTTTTTGCATTCTGTTCTTTCCTGGGATTTTGTCTGAACACTAGATTCCTCTGGGTTTGGCCGCAGCGCTCTGCTGACTCTCGCACGGTTATAAAAGATTTGTATGTCTTTGCCTGGAGTTATGCCTGTGGCACTTTCCATTCGGACCAAGGACCGGCTTTTGCTTCTAAGGCTTTCCGGGATTCAATGAAGTCCATGGGAGTGCAGGTGCATTTCTCGTCTCCATATAGGCCTGAGGGCAATTCTGTTGTGGAGCGGATCAACAGTGACTTAAAGCAATATTTAACAGCGAGGGTATTAGGTACGGGCCGTGGCTGGTTAACTCACCTTTATGGGGTTCAACGTGCTCTTAATAATCTCCCAAGAAGATCTCTGGGTGGGCGGACCCCTTATGAAATGCTCGTCTAGACGTTGTGGCAGCTGCTACAACATTTGATGTAGATAACCACTGTGCTGTATTACAGGATCTACAAAGGAGTTGTAACGCTCTGGCAAAAACACACTTGTCCTCAACCTCGCCAGCGGATACAGCTGTTCTGATTCCTGTTTCTGGCTGGCTCCCCAAAGTTGGTGATCTGGTTCGTGAGAAACTGGCGATCAAGAAAGAATTTGGTCCCTCGTATCATGCTCCTGTCCCAGTACTTGGTCTTTAGGGCACCTGAACTGTGATTTTACCTTCACTACCAGGATACAAAGAGAATCGCTTCGTCTCTATTGAACATGTCAAGCTACACCATATGGCCAATTCTTAATAGTGTGCCTAGAAGTGTCCCACGTCGGGATACTTCTCTCCAGCCTGTGAGTCTTGTTCGTTCTGATTCTACCCGGCTGCCGGACGGAGATGTCGAGTCTTCATTTGATCAGTTATCAGTTTTGCCTTCTTCACAGTCTACAATGGAAATAGTTTATTCTGATCCAACTGTTGAGAGCCCTATGGATCTGCAAGCCTCTTTTCAGGCTCCAGACTCTCAGCCTCCGCTGTTTCAGCTGAGTTTTTCTGGTTACTATATCGATCAAGATACTTTTTCTTCGAACAGTTCTTCTCTGTCTACAGTCCTCTCCCCGACACCGGCAAGGATTTGTGTTCTTATCTCCTGGTTGAAGCGCACTTATTTGGTTCCCCCTTGGACATATGTCTGGATCGTGTTTTCCATGGTGTTCCTGATCATGTGGATTGGATTTGTGACTGTTTTCTTCCTTCTGATTAATGGCTACTACCTTCCCGAGCGCTCCACAGTGGAATTGGTCAATGGTGTGCTGGCCCCACATTCCTCCTTGCATAAAATTAAAAGAGACCAGTCCCTTATTAAAATTTCACCGGTCCTAGTCACTGATGGAATTGTACAAGATAAAGTACCATTCAATGTATATGGTCCTACAGAGACCCTGCAGATACCATATGTATTCCGAGTTTGTATGAGTGATGTGATTATACCTGGGTTACAGTCAGATGATTGGGATGTCAATGCTTTGAATTCTTTGTTTTCTGAATTACAATACTACACTGTATTTGATACAGAAGATTTATATTTGAAATCTGCTAACTATGCTGAGTTATTTTGTTACCAACATTATGGACATCATTTTCTGCATAGAACTAACGGACAGCATCCAATTTTTAATTATACTCAATGGGAACATTGCCCTACTTCATCTCCGGGTAGTTCGAATACGCAAAAGCGGAAATACACTTACTTTTACTGGATATAACCTTTCGGACCCGGCATCATATTACTTTAAATTGGTTCCCATTCCTTCCAACAAAAATATGCTTATCAAAATCAGTATGGGGCACTAAGCCTTGGCCAGTGCAAGGCACTGAGTGCTTGTCCCGTGCATGTCTAATACCGACCCAAATCATTTTTCTCAATGACACAATACAACAAACTACTTGTTTGGGATTAGCTAAGATTAAAGACTTGAATTCCCCAGCTATTCCATCACTAGCGCTTTATGATAACTGGCACGCTTATATAAATTATACTGCAGATCAACTAAATTGCATGATAAGAAACCGTATGTTTAATTCCTCTATGATAAATCCATCTGGGTGGGCTTTGTGGGCGATAGACATGATTGTTTGTCACTCACGTTTCATGAATACCACTTCAGGGTTTACACTACATAGACCTGATCCGATCTACCCAGAGTACCGTCATTCCAATACTGTCACCACTTAATCAGTTGGTAAATTATGTCAACAATGGTTCGAACATTCCATACTTTCTTATGTAAAACAACATCTTTCTCTTTTGTCTGGAGACATAAACCTTGCTGATTGCCTTTTGGGTCCAAAGTCCCCTTGTGCAAATTGTTTTGTGTATGCTGCATATAATGAATTTTGGCAATTGTCAAAAATGGAAGCTGCCGTACGCCTACGACAAATAGATCAGGACGATCTAGATAACGGTCTTGCCGTTGTTGATAACAGTATTAACACATTGTCACCTCGTATTTATACTTTAGACAATATTGTATCTTCTGTTATTGATATTGTACAAAATGAATTGTCTACTTTATATCATGGTCAACATCAACTTAGATCAGTTATGCAAATTGGGTGAACGCTACAAACATGTAAAAATGGGCGAGTTCCTTGGGATTACCTGAATGCAAACGCATTGTTTTTACCTTTCAATTTAACAAGTAAACAACTATTGATGGCCATGAAAGACTATGCTTCATATAGATACTATGCTTCATATACAAAAACTTGAACCACTACCATTTACCGTAGCTAAAAATCAGTCTGCAGTCTGGTTAATACATGGGGTCATCTCGTTGCCCATCTCTAGGTTTCAATTCACTGCCTGCATGAAAAACTTTCCCATAGGCAGATATGAGCCCCTTGGGAGCAGTTACATACATGAGTTATGGTCTTTACCATTTACATATCGCTGTCAATGAGCTGATAGAGAGGTTTTTCTTACAGGACAAGAGTGTGATTCCACTGTCGTACATTCCCTGGTATGTCAACATGTGAAGCTCCACGGCGCTTGTATAGTTTCTGCCCCTAATTTGGCTTGTTTTCTAAAAGGAACCCCTGTTCCCGCCATTACTACCACTCTTATATTTCTTTCTAATGGCAGTTATCTTGTCCTTAATAATCAGGACTGCTGTGGTCTGCGGGCTGGGATGCCATACGTAGTAACTGTTTCCCAGCTCGTTACTTGTTGCAACAACGTCCTGGTTCCCCGCCCACAGGGGAGTGTAGATAGTTTGTTGTGGCCTTTCATTCCAACCCTGATAACAGGTTTCAATAGGCTATGCAGACTCAAAGCGCTATTGTTTCAACAAAAAGTCGCTCTCACGTCGGCTCGTGAGACCTTTGAATTGCAGGTGGCGAGAAAGTCCAGTGAAATACAATCGTTATTAAACGCGACTTTTCCCCTCCATTTTGGGGAATTGATACACCAAATATTTAATGCATCTGATACAGCATGCCTAGCACACTTTTTTAAACTTGTAGGCTCTGGCCTCGTTTCTTCTTTCCAAACTATTTTTGGAGTAATCACTGCCTTTATACATTATATTCTTTCCAGCGTGTTCAGTGGGCTCCAGCTGCTGCTCGTCTTGATTTGTGGCATCGTTGTCCTCTTTCTTCTACTCCGCAATGGCTGCTCAATCTGTGGTTCTGCCCGGACAGGAACAACTGCAGTTGTACCGTTAGCAGATGCGTCAGCTTTTTGGAGGGATGCCACTAGATGCTTTGGATGTCGATTTCTGTCTGACCTTCCACTATGCCTACTTCACCTGTGTGCAACCTGTGTTCTACTGCATCCGGTGCCCCTTCCAGTGGGCCATGGATATCTGCCTGGCTACACTGTCACATGCTGCCCTTGATTATGATCTGTTGATGTCCCATAACCGGGACTCTTCCTTGGGTATGCAGCTTGTGTATAACCCTTCGTTGGGGCCAGTGGCCGAAATGGATACCTGTGCAGGTGCACACCGACTCTTGGATATTAGTTATATTGAAGTTACCTCAAGTTCTCCTTGTATGGTCCTGGCAACCACTGGATATGAGGAACATGTCTGTTCATTTGATTTGCTCAATTGGATGGCTGCGCTTTTCACTTTGGATGGTTCAGATACCTTACTTGAGCTGATGGCGTTCCACTTGTCATCATACATATCGTGTAGTGATGACACGCTGTAATTGGATATATTTTTGTGTACAATTCATTTCCTTTAAATCCTTTCTGGCCATCTTCTGTTTTGAACACTCGCCAAAAACGCTTTGGTTCTGCTTACCCCTGACTTCTATAGCCATTGCATGCTACCATCCTGACCATGGAGTGGGGTGTCACGTGGTCCATGTGGCCATTGTCGTTTTCCCTCTGCTAGCATGAGACTGGGTCAGCTTGTCTTCTGCTTTGCACACGTTACTATACAAACGTATTTTGCTTTGTGCCACATTGCAACTTTCACACAGAACATGCTGTTGTTTTTGCGTTCTGTTCTTTTCTGGGATTTAGTCTGAACACAGCAGACAACAATGCCCCTTGTTATTCTGTTCTGGTCAGGCCGTAGCACCTAGACAAAACATGCAGATGCAGCAGTTGTTTGGGAACTTGTACTTTGGTCATATAGGTATACATGGGTGGGTAACAGTTAGTTGGAGAGAAATCTTTCCAGAGAAGGGAGCGTGACAGCACCTTTGATGTAGATCTTCCATCTATAGACTGAGGTACGGGGCCTGCTGCTAACACCCAGAGATCTTCTGATACATAATCATTTTGCTTCTGTAGAAGGGGAGGGAGGTTAGGCTACCTTGTCGTATATAATGACGGCACCGTTTATGATTTATGGACTACTTGCTATGCTAACCGTATTTGTGTTAGGCATTTTTCTACTTATTGTGGCACATATACTGCATACTAGAGCATGGTAGTTAAAATAAACATTTTAAACTTTTCTCGTGTCTCTGTAAAATTTTGTTGTGGACCGGTACGAGAGTGAAAGCGAAAGGGTGTGTCCTACAACCGCGATTCCTAGAGGATCGGGAGTGTTGTGCTCTGGGGTGTCTAATCACTTGTTCCTCTGTGAGTGAGTAGGAGGGCAAGTGAGGCACTATAGCTAGTTGGTCCCCGGGCTCATGGACACTCAGGTGGTAGGATGACTCAGTCCCTGCCTAATAAGGTTCCATGATCCCAAGCATAGTTCTGTGACTCCGCAGAACCCCTGCAACAGAATCCCTGCAACAGAATGTTACTGGAGTTGATCATGAATGCAACTAATATCTTATGCTGTAACTTAGTGAGGTATAGAGAGACATCTTAGGACTTTCTGAGGTACAGACCTCTTCTTCTGCTTTGTGTGGCTTCATGCTACATGATTCTTAGCTGGAGTTTCTTTTACTGAAGACTCTGACAGCTGACACCTTTCTTTTATCCATTCTTATTCAATGATTCTTAGTTTAGGGTTGTCCCTTTTAGGATAGTGCAGGGAAAGATAGTGTTCTCATGCTTACCTTCAAAATCAACTGATGCAATTTAATGTTCAAATCTTTCTCCTGATCATTTGCATCGCTATAACTGAATTAGTTGTATGCTTTTTGTTATATAGGGTAAATCTCTTTAGGAGATTTGGGATTATTCTGTTTGTCCTATATTTCTACACCGTGATGCTAAGACTGATTTATATCAATCTGTTTTTTAATGTATGATTAAACCTTACTAAACTCAACATCAGTTGTCAAGTAGTTCTTGTGTAGCCGAATTGGTTACACTGTAATGAGATTTCATTGGGATTGTTTCTTACCTCTCAAGCAACTAAAAAGACCATCTGGTTGACTAGGGATGTTTAAGTGGGCCCGAACTTTCCGAAATACTAACATATTTGTGCCTTTGCTGGTAATACTGGTGATTTTGTGATATCTGTAACAGAGCATAAGGCAAGGAGTATACACCAATATTAGAAGGTATTGTTGCTGAAACAAGGAAAGGAGGCTTGCATCAGGAACTACACACTGTGCTCATACAATTCTCTCCTTTCAGCTCAGCTCTCTTTGCCTTCAATAATATTGATTCAGATAATTTTTTGCATAAAAGATCGGGATAGACTTACCTTTTCTTACTGCTCTGTGCACCCTCCCCTTCATGTAAGAAACCATGTTGAGGCTGTTCAGACTATAGGGATTCATGAGACAGCCACCCACATTAATTTATGAATTCATTCACAAGCATTAACCTTGACTCACACCTACCATCAGTCCGGAGAAAGTCTCCGCCCACTAGTTTGTAGATGTGGTTGTTTCTGGTCACGCCCCAGACTCCAGAAGTCCCCACTGTGATGTGTTTGAGAGCACCTGGGATCTGCGTCCAGCTGCTACTGTAGAGGGTATAAATGTTGTCATTTGCATTCACTCCGAACACCTGCCCGTTGCCAGCATCGATTTGTTTGAGAGCTCCGGGCACCTGATCACAGTTCAGTTGAACAGTCTGACCTAGAGGTGAGAGTTCAAGAGACAAAGCTTTTAGACAAGGTCAATGCTGGTGATTTTATTGGAACATTTCCACATCGAATTTGTTATTTAGCCCTCGTTATTTTTTAGAAAGATCTTTTAGTCAGTTTAATGTTCAAGGAAGTTCGTAGGATGACCACTCTGTAAACCTGTCCGCCACTGCCGGTTCGCCCACGTTTGCGACTATGGGCTCAGAGAAGCAGTGTTATGATGCTTCTTGCAACCTACTTCGGTTTGCAAGGGGGTGGTTTGAGCAGGGAAGCAAGTGTGGGGCAATGTGGCCTGCTCAGCCAGGAGTCAGCTTTGAGAACAGGCCCGTAGCCAGGGGTAGATGATCAGGGGGGCATGGCCCCAAGGAATAACTACAGGAGGGTTTTGGTTCTCAATATTTGGTTTCCGACCCCCCAGCATTTTTTTAAATAAAGGCACAATTGGTGAGATTTTAAAGAATGCAGCATATTTTGCAGTTTTTCTAAAGTGTTACCGTTATTCTAAATTTACCACTATTAGTTATAACAAATAGGAAATGGTACCTTGTAAAGTACAGTGAGCAAGAACCCTGTGAAACGTTAATTAAATCTGTGTTAAAGGGTATTTTCCATGCACTTATATCTAGTAAAATTGAAGAAAACTAAATAGTGTGTAAATGCAATGTTGCGTGGGTCTGTTTACTCTCCCTCAAGATGCCTTTGGGGAAAAGTGAGGCAAATCCAGCGTTTCTAGGTACATTTTCTAAACAACAACTGACAATAATTGAATGGGTTTTTAAGGGAGTTCTACATCATCTTCAGTAAGGGAGAACTCAATGGAACAGTCAGTAGGAAAGATATTCAAGGTAAACATAGGATGTTGGGGGAGCATGGGCATAGTTGAGGCAGTGAGTGTGGTGATAGGCCCCCTTCTCCTACATGAAGCAGCAGCTTCCCAGTCATTGTTTCAGAGCCTTGTGCCCAGTACTTAATTTGTGTAGTTGGTTTCAGGTAGCGGGCACTGGCACTTACCTTTCGGGACCCAGACTTATTTTTCATCGTAAAATTTTTAACCCGACCTAAAGCAAGATACACAGAAAAGAAAGAAATAAGGAGGAAAAGAAATATCGGAAAATGATGACAAAGACAAAACACACGGACGAAAAAGATCTTGCAAGAGTAAGAAAAAGAGCTAGAAAGTGTAGGGTGATGGAAGAAAGAGGCATGCAGTGGAATCAAGACTTGACAGCCTTAGTATACAGCAACCTCCCCATGCAGCAGGTCTGTCCTCATTAAAGCCCCACTGGACTGTGACAGTAGGAAGCATGTACATTCACTATTTCTAGAAACCAACGTTGTATTCTGTCAACACAGACTGCAACAGGCAGAGATTTGGGTTATTTTAGGCAGGACCGAGGGGTCAATGCTAACAGGCTTTCATATTATCTCAAAAAAGAACGTTCGGAAGTATTGCTGATGTTCAGCACTTGCTAACACTATGCCTTCTTGGTGCTGTTAAAGAATGTTGTTTAGATGTGACCTTAGATTTGCTTATTTTTATGTATTTAGTTTGAGTGTTTGTGGTCTCTGGTGTGTCTCCCTATATTTCTAGCCATGCATTAGTGCTTCAGCGTCAGTGATCTTGTGTAATATTTAGTGCGTGTCTGTGCCTCTGTGTCCATGCAGCTCTATTTCCCAACTGTGAGAACTACGGTGTCAATATTATGACTTTAGTCTAAGTCTGTCTTTTAGTATCTTGATATCAGTGTCCAAATGTCAATATCCCATTACCAGTGTTGGTGCCCTGATGTTCACATGTGTCCCTTTAGCTGCCTTTGTGTCCCTGCATCATTTTCCCAGTGGTAATATCCCCATCAATGTCTGTGTCATTTTCCAAGTGTCACATTTCCAGTGCCAGTGCCACTCAATATCTGTGGTTGTGTCTCAGTGGCAGTGATGGACTACCCTATTGATGTGCAAGTGTTCCATTGTCAGTATTGATATTGTTTTGTCCCTTTGTCAATACATACTTCTCAGTGTGCTTGTGTTTGTGTTCCAGGATCTCGGTCCATGCAACAGTTTCCTTTTGTTAGTGCTCTAATGCCAATGACCCAGTGTTAGTACCTCCATGCTTGGTGTTCATGCCCTCTTTGCATGTAGTATCTCTGACTTAGTATTTCAATGCTGACAACCCTATCTAAGTGCCTCAGCATTAGTGTTTGTGGACTTATTAGTGTTACTGGATTAGTGTCCCTATGACACTAATCCAGTAACACTGCATATGTGTATGTGTCCCTTTATTTTTCTCCCATCATGAGGGCTCCAGTATCAATGTCAGTGTACCTATATCCCCATCTACTCATGCCTCAGTGGTAGTGCCCTGGCACCAGTGTCCCAGTGTCATTGTTCCCCTGTCAGTTTTTCTATGTCATTGTCCTTGCACCCATGTCATTATATCAATTGCAATGTACCATGTTAGGTTTAGTGTCTCTGTGTCAGTGTCCACTTTTCCTAGGGTCTGTCTGTACCCAAAAAGGGTTTCTGGGAAGTAACCCCTTGGCAGTGTTGCAGTGACCAATGTCCATGTCAGTGTAAAATTGTGTGTCTGTGACCGTATGTCCCTCTTCCCACCGTTTCCTCAAGACCTGGCCCCAGGGGTGACAGTGGCGTGCTCTACAAATGCTGATTGATTGATTGATATGTATGTGCACACATGTCAGTGCCCCTGTGTCGGTATCCCAGTGTCAGTGATCTATCTCAGCAACCACAGGTCAGTACCTGAGTGTCACATCCACCCAGTAAGTGCTCTTGTATCATCTGGTGTTATGTTCAAGCATAGATATCTTAAGTGTTTACATTCTAAAGTCCCTAAGACAATATCCCGATGTCACTGCCCCATGGCATTGGACCAGCATCAATGTTTCTGCGAGTGTCTTTGTTCGCAAGTCAATATCCCCATGTTGGTGCTACAATATCTGTTTCCCAGCGGTATTGTCCCAGTAAAAATGCCCTTGTGTGAGCATCACTGAGATGCAGGTGTGTTAATGAACTGCTTCCAGTGCCACATTGCCACCATCCCCATGCAATTGTTGGTACCACTGGTCAGTGTTCTAGTGTCCGTGTCCCAATGGCAGTGTCTCCATGTCCGCATCCTTGCATCAGGAACCTCTGTCAGCATTCACAGGTACACTAATGATGTGTTCCCCAGTCAGTGTCCCTGTGTCAGTATATCATGTCACAGTCTGATATTATGCCCCACTGTTTAGTATCAATATCCTTGTGCCCTGGCATCCCTGTGCCAGTGTCCCAGCATAACTGTCTTGTGTCGGTAACCTAGCATTAGTGTTTGTGCCCCATGTTTACGTCTCAGTGTCACTGTTTCCATGTTAGTATTGATGGTCCTCTTTCGGTACCTCCTGTTCCAGTGCCCTAGTGTCAGTGTTGATTTGCCTGTTGCATTATCTTACTGAAAGTGCCCATTTGCAAGTTCCACTGTGCCTATTTATCACCGTGGCCACATCAATGCCTCCATGTCATTGTTGGTTTTCCTTTGGCAGTGTACTAGTGGCAGTGCTGGAAGCCCATTTGTAAGTGCCCCTGAGTCATTTTTGGTTCTCCTGTGTCAGGTTCCTAGTTTCAGTGTAGGCCCCACTGTCTCACTGTACTAGCCTTAGAGACTCATGTGATGGCATTGTTTGCTTATAAACTACTTATCCCATCCAAGGTCCCCTTCAAAGTACCAAGGGGATACATATGTACGAGCGATTTGGTGATATAAAAAGTGGATCAGGGATGATAAAGTGCATATGCTTAGTATGCATGGCTTTTGTCTATGTTCTGTAATCATGATGACTTATTTTTGTGTCTGTGGTCTGTCTTTTTGCTTAATATGTGGCGTGCTTTGTGTTGTGCTGCATGTTGAAGTCTGTGTGTGCTGTATTCATGACTGGGTATGTAAAAGCGTATCTAAAAGCTGGTTGACAGGATTAGTTGTAA
Source organism: Calotriton arnoldi (assembly GCA_963921515.1). NCBI lineage: Eukaryota > Metazoa > Chordata > Amphibia > Caudata > Salamandridae > Calotriton > Calotriton arnoldi. Next base: position 266,662 of record CAWUFW010016914.1, read on the forward strand.
ATCCTTCACCAGTAGCTGGTTATTCATCAGGCCAAATACTGTGCTTCTTATGAGTCCTGTCTTTCTTCAGGTTGATGAGCTGGATGTGAAGCTTGCAGTACTTACTGTTTTAAAATAAATGGGAGCTTCCAAATATTTTGTTACCAAGGGCCTACCGCCAGTGTTGTGCAATATACATTGCACAATTGTACAATTGTACAATTTACAGCGCCTTACTGATGTCCAACTAGGGTTGAACATAAGTATCAATGCATTGCAGACTGCATTTTTTTCCGAATAGAATTCCACATTCATGCAATGTTGGATTCACCTAGAGTTGTTCTTTCTTTGCTGAAGTAACATTTCTGTTTTTCTTTACATTCTGGAATTTGTAGTCCTGAATATATATAATAAACATCAATCTACTAGAAACAGCATTCAATGAAATAATCGAATTGATAGGTTACTTGTATTTCATAGGTTGATTGAGAACTCCTATTTGTTTTTAACAGAGGTTTTAAATCTAAATGTAAATACAATCTTGCAAATACCAGATCCAGATCAGGAAGCTGCTACCATATTACTGATTGTCCTGGATCACCTTTCCTATTTCAAGAAGTGTCAGGCCTAAAAGGGGAGAGGTGCTTGGGTGGTCCTGGTACCACTGCCACTTCTCCATTCATGAAGTAAAACGTGTGCATGTCACTCACAATTAGCTGTGCTGTTGCAGTGGTTTATTTTGTTAGAAATATGCAACTACTAAGCCATTGCACAGTCAATGAAATAATGATTCAGGAACCAATGTTTTGTCCTTGTGCTCTAAGATGAATTCCTGGCTCAACTTTAGAGCTGCTAACATTTGTCTCATATGCTTTGCCATCAGACCGTCTTTTGTTCTCCTGCATACGAATCAAGATGCAAGGCAGATTTCTTCTTGCAACCAGGAAAGGGAATGAGGTGGCTGAGGAAGACAGTCAAGTCAAGTAGGCTTTATTCGATTTCTTCAGAGGAAACCATAAAAGCAAATACATATAAAGACAGTTAATATGAGCAAGGCTAAAAAACAGTATACAATCTATGTAAATGTACAACAATCTTATTTAAATTAAAAATTCTTTCAGCATCAGTCACTATCTTTAAAAAAGAATCTATCATAAATTACACTCACTTTTACATCACCATAAAATTCATAATATAATGGTCTTTCTGAGCTGAGGAAGACAGTCAATGTAGCACGTTTCTGCGTAAAGTGGCACATTTAATCATCCCCCTTCACCTTCCAAGGCTTCAGTGGCAGGCTGGGCACTGGGGGACCCTGGGCATCACCAACAGACAGAAGTTTCTTGTGATTTAAATACTCCTTCATCCAAGAAACAGGCATACCAGTGAGCTGGGCAGCGATAGCTGTGAAAGTGGACAAATGACCATACTCACCAACATGTTGAAATTGGTGAGAGGGAGATGTACCAAAGAAGTCATAAAAATTTATTCTCTCCATTAATTCACATTGAACTGCAGGATTTTTTCAAAATTGAAAAAGAAAGGCACGTTTGCCTTAAAAATGATAGACTCAACAAAACTGGTAGTGTATGTCTGTCTTAGGTTGTCAATATAAAGACAGCCACCCCTCCCCACATCCAACACACTGAGAAACACAAACTCACCCACCCACCAGCATACATGTCAGTGGACACACATGCAGACACAAAAATGCACGTCGTTTAGCATCTAGACAAGGGTATGAAGAGCATTATCACTAAAATACAATCTAAAGACTTTAACACTACCTTTACTTCTGCTTAGTGCTGGTACCAGGCCAAAATCTGTATTTCCTGCAGCTGACATTGCTGCCCCTCCCCCTTCCAATGAAAGCACTGGCCTTGCATGTCTCTATCCACAAACTCTTAATGCTGCCTGAAAGTTGTATTTTCATTGAGTTCACTACAGGGCCGTAGCCACAGGGGGCCTGAAGGGGCCGGGTACCCCTATTAAAAATGCCTCGCCCCCCTAAATGCAACTGCCAGCATGTCAGAGATTGCTTTCAAAAGGAAAGCTTGTTGTGCAGTGCTTATGGGACTCGTGAGGTCCTCCCGCAGGCAGCAGCTCTAATAAAGAAAATCATGAAATGGGGCCTCACTTTTTGCATAGATGACTTTCTCTTTTGCTGATGGTTTAGGAGAGAGAAACCACAAGCAGGGAAAGTCGCTGCTAGAGGCACAGTCAGAAGCCTTGGATAGGGAAAGCAGCAACATTGTATTGATTTTGCATAGGGCGGTAGGAGGAAGCAGATTTCTCCCGGGCCCTTCAATCTCCACCACCTATTGAGACTATAGCAGCGTAAGACACACTGGCCATGAATCAAGTTGAAGGTCAGGTTTTGATTCTGTTTATAGTTTAACACAGAATTTTACCTATTCTCTGTGTTTGAAGCAGTTTTAATTTAATGAATGAACAGTCACACTCAGCCCAGATGCATGCAGTCTCCCATACCTTGCAAAACAGCCATAGCGTGCCTCTATAAGCTCACAACTGCTCTGCTTTGGAAATGAGGGATTTTCTAGCTATCTAATTGTAATGGGCCACATTTATTTTGATGCTCAACCCTATTTTCTGTCACAGTCCAACCCTGGGGCTGAGAAGGGAGACAGAGGTCCTGTCTTCTGTGATCCCTTGACCGTGGGCTCAAATCTGTTACAAGAGGAAAGCAGGTCTTGGAAAGTGAGTGGATGAAAGAGGAAACAAAGGGGCATATTAGCAAGAACGGCGTTAAAATTATCGCCGCTGTAGCGGCAGGAAACTGCCGCTAAAGCGGCGATAATGGGCTTGATAATATGCCCTTGAGAATTCCAATAGAAGCCCAGGATCACAGCAGAACATGGGCGTCTATTGGTATTCTCAAGGGCATATTATCAAGCCCATTATCGCCGCTTTAGCGGCAGTTTCCTGCCGCTAAAGCGGCGATAATTTTAACGCCGTTCTTGCTAATATGCCCCAAAGTTCTTTGCATTATAATGAAAAACATCGATGGGTGGGATATGTTTCTTGTAGTGCTGCAGTGAATATGTTTCTAATCCCCTACCCTTTTGAGCCCCTCTTTGTCCCTGAAGAGATGAAACTACCTGACATGACTTCTTCTCTTTGAAAAAGGAATCCCCCACCCTCAGTCTCAGAAAAAAAATGTTTGCTGATTCCAACAGCTTATTGTAGTAGAGAAATACATGCTCTTACGTCTTTACAACTGTGCAAAACTACAGGGTTTACGGGTATTAGACCGTTCAGTGCTCTGAAACCCGGCTGGGTGGAGTTAGCGCTGTATAAGGCAACAAATAAATAAATATATAAAATTACCGGTGTCCGTCTTACCTGAGCAGAGCCCCAACAGGAGCAGGAACAGCAGTACACCGGGGATGTTCATTTTCCTTGGCAAGTTCTTCCGTCACTTGCGCCTCCGCTAATAGGCTAGACGCCCGGGCTCCGAATTAAATACTCAACACAGGAGGAAGGGGATAAGATTGAGAAATGTATTTGAAATGTGATATTGTTTGTCTTGCACCAATCTCTCATTTGAAGAAGAAAGGCCTACTCATATTAGGGTGGGGAGGAGGGATCTGTGGTTGAAAGATGAATTATTGCCATTACCTCCAGGAAGTAAATAAATAATTCCTGTGTAATCCCTTGTGTGAGCAGCTTGCTCTTGAAGATGGTAACACCCCAGGAAATAGCCAGTAAACTAAAATACCCCACACTCTGACTAAACCTCTAAGGCACTGAGTGAGCGAAGGCAGCGAGTGCGCCCACCCCTGAGAGATTTCATGGGGGGAGTATATTGGTGCTGAGGGGGTGCTCTCCCCCTAAGAACATATTTTTAAGGCCAAAATGTGCCCAAAATATAAAATGGCGACCAAGGGTTTCTGAGGGGGCACTCATGAAATAATAAAAAACACAACATACTGTGCCAAGGCTTACCTACACTGCGCATTTTAGAGGGTTACTTCCCTCTCCTGTTTTCTACCTTTCCTTTTCGCTTTCTGCCCTCTAATTCCTTTTTCTCACTTCCTTGCTTTCTGTTCCTTTCATGTATGCCCCGCGCTCTTTGTCTTTCTCCTTACTTTCTTCACAGTTTTCATAATATCTCCTTCCGTGTCCCCATCTCTGTAGGGTCATTGCAAGCCCCTCCCACCCCCCCAAGTTTCATCATGGCATTAATGTGAAATGTTATTTATGTGGTTCTGCATAAATAACTGACAGAAGGGGCGTGACATAATGCATTAATTATACTTTCATTGTGTCCCAGCCTTCCGTGCTGTCAGTGTCAGGCCCAGTGGCTTTTCCACTATGGCTGCTGAAGTGGTGGATTCCCTGGATTTCCTACACCGCTGGTAACGCTTCTTCTCTCACAAGAGGGCCAGCGCCCCTCTGCTCTGTAGTAGGGGCTACAGCTGTGGAGGGCCCAGTGGCAGCCAGTAATTCGAACCTGAGGGGGGCATGTTGGGGGGGGGTTGGGGGCAGGCCACACAGACACACGCAATCATCACCTGCAGAAGGGTACATCATCCCCCAAACAGGGCTGGCCATTGCTCAGTCCGATCACTGGGCGGAATCACATTTGCCCCGTCCCCCAGACCCACCCTCCACTTCGTCCTAGCTGTAGCCTACAACTTGATATAGAAGATAAACAAACTGCAAACCATTTGCTGCATTGACATTTAAAATATACGTTTTCTTTGCATCCTGGTGTTCTAGACCTGCATTTATAGCGAGCACAACCAAAACTGCAAATACCAGAATGCAAAGTGAAACAGTAGAACTTCATTGAATACCACTAAATATGTAACACTAAGGGGGATATTCACAAGAACGTGCGCTAAACATCTCCAAAAAATGTTAACGCAACTTTACACATCGCAGTCTATCGCGGGAAAATAACCCCGTGTTAACGTGGAATTCACAACAAGGCGGTACCATGCGATAGTCTGCCGAAAACACGGCCAATGTCCGCGATACAACCACCGCGACGGAGATAAAAACACAAACCCCAATGCAAAAAAACGTGCGATGAGCCCATCCGCGATGAGGAAAGCAGCGATAAGCAGCGCCAGGCCCGCGACACACACACGGCAGGCGGGAATAAGCACAACAAAAGCAGGAAAAAGGAAGACAAACCAAACAGAAAACAACAGCGAAGCACAATGGAGGCAGTCGGAGCAAGTACACAACCCCACAAGCCCCATTGGCAACAAAACATTGTACATGGCAGTCCATCGTGGACAAGGTGAATGCAGCCGGAGAGTGGAGGAGGACAATGGAAGAAAACCAGAACAGCTGGAATAATGCGAAACGCAAAAACAAGCAGAAACACGCCAACAACCAGAAGGCAGCAATGCACACCGGAGGTGGGAGTCCAGCGCCACACCAGGAGCTGGATGACATGGAGGAAATGGTGTCTACCACATCAGTCTGGAGATGGTGGCAGGAGTCGGGGACCAGAAAATGCTCAAAATCAACAGACACAACAGCAACAGGGAGAGGAACGACCAGGGACTGGGGGGTCGGGGGGAGATGGGCACAATGGCACACATGCACAATTAAGCACAGCACAACTGCAGACAAACCATGCCCAAGAGTAACAACACCAACCAAGAGCACAAGTCACACAATCGGCAATACCACACCACTGAACAAGCACAGAAGTGAAAACCACACTGCCTGAAAGGGAGAAGGGTGAGCCAAATCAGAGCTGAAGGGCCAACTCACACACAATGCAGCACACACACATAGGAAGCAGAGCACCCCAACATCGAACACAAAGTGGTACAAACACCAACATTTGCACAACCGAACACAGGACACAAGTGCACCCGCCTGTGGCCGGTAAATGGCCATACGCATCAAGCAAAGCACGAAACAGGGACATGACAATGCACAAGTACCAACCCAGAGCCCTGATGGGGTAGCAATGCATGTATGGCAGGGACCCAGATAGGCCGTGACACACACATTTGCATACATATCAACACTCATCACAGTTGGAGACAAGTGAAGGTGCGGAAACTCCATCAACAATTGCGTGTCAGGCCCAACAGTAGAGCTGAAGATCTGGTAAACCCATGCCTCCCTGCGATAATTTGCATCTCAGTTTTTTCCAGGACAACCTGATCCCTTTACCAGCCCAGATAAAAGAGGAAATCTTGCCCTGAATTTTTAGAATATCAGCTTTTGCAAATTCAAGGGGGATATTGTTAAAAAGATAGGTATATTTCGGGAGGACACACATCTTGATTAGGTTGACCCGACCATAATGAGAGAGTGGGATATTCTGCCATCTTTTTAGTAAAACCTCAACTTCCTTCAAAACTCTGCCCAAATTTGTTTTTGGGATTTCTCTAAGATCCTGGGTTATTGTGACACCCAGATATCTAAGTTCCCTAGCAAAGATCCCCTCCTGGTCAATGATATTCCAAACCATGATCTCTGTTTTTCGTTATTTATTTCATAGCCAGAGAATTTCCCAAACATCTGGGCTTCTGAAAATAGCTCCGGGAGAGTAATGTTAACGTTGGAGGATAATAAAATTAAATCGTCAGCATATAATGCTAATTTCCTCACAAATCCATTTACTTCGAAAGGAGCAATCTTCTTATTCAGTCTTAAACTCTGGGCAAAAGGTTCTATATATAGGTCAAATAAAATGGGAGACAGAGGGCATCCCTGTCTAGTGCCACGCCCTATATTAACGACGGGAGAAAGACTACCATTGACCAGGATCCGAGCCCACGGGGATTCATATATTCTTTTGATAACCTCCCTAAAACCATTGGTGAAGCCAAAAGCCCTTAAGGTCCTATCCAGGAAATGCCAGTTGACCCGGTCGAAGGCTTTGGCTGCGTCAACCGTAATGACTGATAGAGGGAGCTCCTGTGAAGACGCCAGATCCACCGCCCCAATTAAAGTATGTACCAAATCTGACATCTGTCTACCCGGGAGGAAGCCTTTTTGATCTTCGTGAATTAATGGCCCAACGATCTTATAAAGCTGCTTGTTTAGAATCCCAGCAAAGACCTTATAGTCAACATTTAATAATGATATTGGCCGATATGACTGGCACTGAGTTGGGTCCTTGCCGGGCTTTAAGATCAAAGTAATAACTGCCTCTCTCCAGGAATCAGGCATGGGGGATGTACCATCTAAGATCTTATTATACAGATCCAACCAGACCGGGATAATTTCCTCCCTCAACATAGAATAAACCTCACTCGGGATCGCGTCGGGGCCTGCCGCCTTCCCCTTTTTAGTTGAATTTAATACCTCCAGTATCTCGCTCCCTGTTATTTTTGATACAAGGAATTCTTGGTTTGCCACTGTCATTTTTGGAAGCTGTTTCTCCTTAAGCCACCCATCAATGTGTTCCTCTACCCCCTGGAGATTTTCTCGATATAACTCTTGAAAAAATTGCGCAAAAGCCTGATCTATATTCGTTTTGTCCTCTATAGTTTGTGTACCCACTTTGATCTTCCTGATGTGGCTATTAGCTCTATCCACCCTACTCTTCATGGCAAGAAGCTTGCCACAATTTTCCCCTTGATCAAAGTCCCTCATTTTGCTTGCCTCCCATTTTTGTAATAAGATCTCTTCAGACTTAAGCCTAAACTTCAGCTGGAGTTCCTCAACTCTCTTTATAAGATTCTCATTCCCTACTTGGCGCGAGCAACATGCCTTTAACGCTGCTTCTGCCCCAGATATCTGTAATTCTAAATCAGCCAATTCTTTCCTCTCCGCTCTAGCCCAACCCACAACCGCCCCTTTTAAAATCCCTCTTATCCAGGCCTTAAAGGTATCCCAGACAATATACAAAGGGGTGGACCCTAAGTTGTCTTGAAAAAAGATAGCTGTTTCTAATTTCAGGAAACTGGAAGTTGAGGGTTGCAGAAGAAATCTCCTATTTAGAGTCCATCTCCACAAAATTGGTTCAGGCGGGAGTTCCAAATTAAAAGCTATAGCGGCATGATCAGAAAGATGTATAGGCAAATATTTAATTAAGCTTACTTTCTCAAGATCGGGAGTTCCAAAAAGATATAATCAATTCTAGAGTAATGAGAGTTCTTCTTACTGTAAAAGGAATACTCCCTACTGTCTCCCATTTTTTCCCGCCAAACATCAGCAAGGTTAAGATTTTTTAGAAGTGTCAGGCCTACCAATTAACAAATTGCAGGATGTTACTACTCACACCAGATGATTCACTGATCGGCAGCATGTTCAAAGCCATGTTGGTCGGGGTAGTGGAGTCAGGTTTCATGTACAAATTTGGCTCGCCCAAATTCTTTAAAAAAGTTTGCCTAAAGATATTGCTTATGGCGGCCAAGCTATGGTCGTACTGTCGAGACTGCCTGGGACTCCCCTACTACATTGCGTGGGCTCCTGTGTGGGACTCCCCAGGGACTCCGGAGTGTCTTTTGGACGCCCTTGCTATTCCATTAAAAGTGTCTGGAGTCGCACACTGGAAGGATGTCATCGTGGAAAATAAATGTCATACTTGGGACTTTTGGAGTGACTTCACGGTGGGAGCTCTGTCTAGGTTTAAGTTTTATCAGCTTTCATCCTGGTGTAGGAGCCAACGTTGGTCCCTTCTGGTAGATAACCCTATGGAAAACGAACTTCAAGATCGGACCCCGAGGAAGAAAGAAGTGGCCCTTTGGTACAACCACCTACTGGCTGCTGTGGAAAGAAAAATGGAAAAGCCGTTCCGGGTCTGGGAGAACTATTTGCCGAGCGAGGAGTTGAAAGATTTATGGCAAGTATCTCTTGACCTTCTTTACCCACTGATCAAATCCGCCGCACTCAGAAGAAACCACTTTTTTACTCTGCATAGGATATATTGGTCCCCGCTTAAAATATCCAGAATAAAGGGTGGTGGAGAAGCCAGCTGTCTGAGATGCCGTTCCCCGAATGCAGATGATATCCATATATTTGCCTCCTGCTCAAAGATCCAGGAATTCTGGAGCTCCGTGGGTAAGACTATCTCTAGGGTCATGGGAAGCGTGGTGGAGGTAAGCCCATCTCTTATTCTATTTGGTATTGTATCCGTGCAGGGTGGGGTGCGAGGCCCTTTTGGGGCGCAACTCAAACTGGTGTTTTATTTAATTCTGTTGGCTAGAAGAGAGATCTGTAAATTGTGGCGTCAGATGGTCTCCCCACTTGGAATGCATGGTGGAACTCTGTAAGATACTTTAGAGCTATAGATCAGAGGGTAACGTTTTAGAGAAAGGCCAGACACTGGGTTATTTTGGAACTTGTTGGATGACCCATCGCCCGAATAGTTAGTTTAGATCAAGATATAGGATATGCTCCAATGATTAAAACCTCTGGTTCAGCTCAGGTTGCGTATTCGGGTGCCCCCGTAAAAAGCAACAGCTGAGATTGAATCCACCTAGTTATAAGCGCCGGGGGTGGATCAGGTCGAGAGGCTGCTATAGCTACGGAGGTCATATGAGGGAAAAAAAAGAAAAAAAACAATTGCGTGTCAGTACGGCCAAGAGAAGAGCCACAACATGCAGACCAATGCAGCAGCATGTCTGAATGATGAACGTTGCAAAGCGCCCATGTCCACCCCGGGTGAGTCCATCACCCACACAAGTCAGTGCCAACGCGCGTTGGTTGTCCGCGCTTGTATCCGGAGTCCAGGCCAATGCAGCCATGTCCACTGTCGTCTTGGGACATGTGACCAGATCCCCAACATGCAACCAGGCGTCGGGACACGTGCAATGGGTCACATTCAGCTGTGGCTGCAGGTACGTTGTCACTCGTCCATGAACGCAAGTGCAGCAGCGTAGGCCAACACTTCCAATAAGAGCTCGTTGTCGACTAGATCTAACATGTCGGCGACGTAACCCATCAGCTGTCCCGGACAGATGTGCTGACTCCAACCCCTGGCCCCAATCGGCACTAAAGCCCAATAGGGAGCGGCTCAATGTGGTCACTGCACACGACGAGTCGTGCAATCTCCCAGGTCCAGTTGCCAGCATGCATGCCAATCATCCAGGCATGCCATAAACGGGCATCACAGTGACACTCCTGGTCGTGGGCCAACAGGGAGCGCACACACACGTCGAAATCCAGTTCAGCTACCGTTACGTTGGAGAGGCAGACATCATGGTCCACTCGAATATGCACGAGCGACAATTCAACACAGGCTGAACGCAGGTGACATTGGCAAGGCGGAAGCTTAGCCGGTAACTGATCCGCAGCACTGCCAATGGCAGTGCCCCCAGTACATGCAGCAGACGTGCACGGTACCGGTCCACGTGACTGGGGTTGTGCATGTGTCTGGGATGGTCTGCCATTGCGTCAGTGGCTCTGCTTGAAGCGGCACTGTGCTGACCTGCGCCAGTCCTGTGGATGAAATGCCACAGCTCGGATCAATGAGCAGTGTCTGTGTGCAACGGGTGCAGGCCTGGGATGGGGTGGGAGTACGTGTGAAGGCCATTTCACGCACGCCAACTACGACCAAGGACTTGTGGGATGTGTACACCTTGGTCTCACGTCGGGCAGTGCGTAGTGTGGGAGTCGTCAGCAACTGCTATCGTATCTGTCAGGGGGTGCTGGGCACATGCAAGTCCCAGCTCGGAACTGCAGATGTGCTTCCGCATGATAGTCCAGACAAAGGACCTTTCATCCCTACAGTCAGTTTACCATCTGCTTGCATACAGGAGATGTGCAGAGGCCTGTCGTGGGTGGGGTGGGATGTCTGCGACCCAGGGAATCATGGATGATATGCCGAGCACGTGGCACATGAGCGGCCTCACTGTGTGTTACGTTGCCTCACAGCTGCTCCTCCCTCCCACGAGCCCCCACACTTGTGTGCGCTGCGCGGTTGCATCACGTGCACTCCTACAGCACACCATTGTCATGCCTGTCTGCGCGTGTCCAGCGGCATGCCAACAACACCGTGATGCTGGCCGTTGAGGGTGTGCGGCCACTTGAGTGTAGGCAAATGGTCTGGACAGGGCGGACACAGGTGTACAGTCCATGGCTGGCTGTGATCGCGCTGCGATTGAGGGTAGGCATCTGACCCATGCAGCCGCAGGACTGATACACACAACACTTGGCATGTATGAGCCAAGACCCCGAGCGGACTTGCGCTCCTACATCTCCCCGTACGTCCGGCCCCGCCCTCCGGGTGCATGCTACATTGCAACATCGACAACTGTGGCCCTGGTGGCGACAACACTCCAACACAGAGACACGCTTACCGCACTTCCTGCTCAAGGCCAGACCAGAGCCACGCCCTGAGCCCCCTGCCAAATCAGCACACCCCAGCGCTGACCTGATGTACGCCGGCCTAGCACACGCCGCTTGTGCATGCAGGAGGGGCGGACGAAGCTACATGTCCAAAGTCTTAGCCACTGCTGAGGTGACATGGTATCGTCCGCTGAACACAGCACACTGCGATGTTGCAGGGCTCGGGCCCATCATGCTGACATAATGACCACACGGACACACTTGCTTAGATGGTGTGAATGGCTACGGGCACGTGCGCCCGGCCACTTTTATTAGCAGGCTCACATGTCGAGTGACACCTGTGTTGGATGTGTGTCGGGTGTGTGTACACCAGCCGTCATGGAGTGCTTGGTGCAGTCAAAAAACTACAACAGTGTACATCGTAAAAGACACAACCATTCAACCATAAAGGCACCATGACTTGAGCTGCACAGAGTTAGTGGCCCCGGATGCACAGCGTCCAGCACGGGCCTACCGCCACAGGACGCTGACTTGCGGTGCACTGGGGCAGGGTCACGAGAGCAGAGCAGGTTCTCGTAGATGCCAAAGGGGGGTGTCGCGGAGTGTCTCGGTGGACAGTGGAAGGTGTACCCCCAGGGCATGATGCAGAGGGCAAAACCACGCTGAAACAGTCACTATGGTGGAGATGAATGGAACAGACACATGTCGAACGCCAAGTCCGTCCCAGCTAGATGATGATGCAGACAACCCCCAGGCCATGGACTCAGACGTCACCAAAGTTCAACCAGACAGTGCCCATGACTCATTGCGCACAGAGTTAGTGGCACCAGTGCAGATAGGGGATGCCGCCTGCGATGAGGCGTGTCCAATGGTGTGAACTCCTCCATGAATTACCCAACACACAGTTCCACATGTGGGACCTACTGGTCCGCAGTGTAGGCCTGAGCCCTCATCCAAGTGTCGCCGGCTTGCGTTGAACAGGGTTAGTGGCACCACGTGTCGCCGGCTTGCGTTGAACAGAGTTAGTGGCACCATGTGTCGCCGGCTTGCGTTGAACAGGGTTAGTGGCACCACGTGTCACCGGCTTGCGTTGAACAGGGTTAGTGGCACCACGTGTCGCAGGCTTGCGTTGAACAGGGTTAGTGGCACCACGTGTCGCAGGCTTGCGATGCAGACTTTGGCTTCACTGATCGGAGGGAGTATAGTGATGTGGACGCTGCCACAGACTTGGGGTCACTGCCATTCAAAACTCACAACTCAGTACAACATGTGCCAACAACTGGGCCGAAGAGTACGCCGGTGGAGTATGTCAATGAAAAAGGAGTACTGTGGGCCAGCATCGTGGAGGCCAGCGATGGTCTGCGGAGGCTGCAAAGGTCGCGGGACTGGGGCTTGGAGCTTGCACCGGCACGTGGTGGGCCCTCTTTGACACACGCCGGTGTCGGCAGGTGAGCGGAGCCTCCTTGGTGCACTGGGGCAGGCATGACGGGTCTGGGGACCAGCGGCCCGGGGTGCAGCAGGCGCACAGGGACGCAGGCCCCGCCGCGCACGGCGCCGGCCTCGTGGCGGGCTGAGAGGCGCCGCCCTGGCAGACACGTTGGCCATTCTAATGAGAACCACGCCCAGTGCGACTGGCTTTTCATTCACACCCCTACGCAGGCCTGGCGTACGCAGGGCCAACCCACTCCGCCCACGCATACAGGGGGGGGACGTAACGAGCGACATTTCCGCGTCCTGCCCCACAGCCTGTGGGGACATGGTAGCGTCCACTGGCCACAACACTCCATGCACCAGCAGTTAATGTCCACATGGCCATTTCCGTGGTTTGCACACTGAAGTCTGTCCGGCACATCCACTCCACACCTGGCATTGGGTAGGTTCTCATTCATTAGTCACTTGCCGCTCTCGCACATGCCTGCTCCAAGCCTCTCCTCACATTCTGCTATTGTGTGGCTGTGGTGCCATGCCGTGGCTGGGTTGTGTGCATGGCAAGCCCAGGTTCCCAATGGAGTCGTTTTGTCGTGTCTGGTCGGTTGGCATGTTGTGTGGCATGTTGCATGTAGTTTTGCTGCGTGCCCATTGCCAGTGTTGTGAGTTGCATGACTGTGGAGTGGAGGTGTGTGGTGTGTTCATTTGGTACTTACCAACGAGCAATGCATTTCCATAGGTGCCATCCTGGGAGCGCTGGTTGATGATGGACTGTCAGGAGATGTATGAATCATGCACACTGCCTGGGGAGTTGGCCACAACATTGTTGAGGAGTCCCCGGTGGTCCACTATTGCCTGCACATTGATGGAATGCGTGTGCTTTCTGTTGCGGTAGTTGTGTGCAGTGTCGGCAGGGGGCACGAGGGGTACATGTGTGCAGTCGATTGCCCCCAACACGTGAGGGAATCCAGCTATGGCGTAGAAGCCTTGCTTGGTCTCCAGCTGCTCCTGCGCAGTGTGGGTGGAGTGGAGGTGCTGGGGTACCAGGCTGATGATGGCATCCAGGACAGGTGTGATGAACTTCGATAGGGCTGGCTGTGAGACTCCTCCGACTCTGGCAGTTGTGGGTTGGAAGGTACCAGAGGCCAATATGTGCAGCACAGCCGGCAGCTTTCTCTGCGGAGGGATGTTGGTTGTCCGCTGTGTTGGTACCGTCAGCCGGTGGGCGCTGTGGGTCAGGATGCGGGGGATGGTTGTCCTTTTGGGCCTGTAGTGGGCAATGTCCTCCTCTGGCGTTGGGTCTGTGCGGCTGGTGCGTTTAGGGTGGGTCCGCTGTCTTTGTGTACGCTGCCTCTGTGGTGGTCCGGGGGGGCGGGGCGGGTCCTGGGGGTGGTGGCGGGCCTGGGGGTGGTGGCGGTGGGTGTTGTGGCCCTCATGGGTCTCCGAGCTGCATGATCATTGTCTCCATGGCATCTGTGGGTCTTCAGATGTGGCTCTTGGCTGGGCTCCCTTTCATGCTGCAGGTAGTCGTCCTGCTTAACACCAGCAAAAGGCAGGTGTTAGTTCCCTGCTGCTACCGCGGCTTATCGCCTGTTTTTGGTTCGCATCGCAGATCTGGCAGTTCGTTGTGAATGTGGTGTAGTGGTGTTTTCGTGTGTTTTTGCACGGGAACGCCTACCCTGCATCTCATTAGTGTTAGTTGGTGGTGTCACCCGTGGAGGTAAATTTTGCGGCAGTTATCGCGGGAATACTGGCGATGTCTGCAGTTGCACCAGCTTGTGAATGGGGCGTTAAATCTATCTCCACTTTTGATGCGTTAAGGTGGTGATAACTCGGCGATAAGTCCTTGTGAATATGCCCCTAAGTTTGCAAACATTATTTGACCAGAAATACAAAACCGTTTTTAAGTTTAGAAAATAATAATGAGTAGCTAAGTTTCAGCTGCCCCAGGTTGGCTCCCTACTGTCCTGTCCTACCTCATCATCTTCCCTGCTGCTAAGTAAAACGTGACAACAGAGGTCCTTTTGGGGCTTTCATATTCATTCTGCAGGCCTGGCTGATTACACACACCGCCCACTCTTCCCCCCTCACCTGATTCACCCACAACTCGGTTCATTCAAGCCAGCGCCAAGTTCTAGTAGGTGGAAGTGTGAAAGAAATGGAAGGGGGAGAGGATGAAAAAACAAGCAATGGAAATGCAATAGGTCTTGCATTTGTTGGAGTTGGAGCTATTGGCATTGGAAATGCCATTGTTTTTTACATATGTAATAGATATGCCCTTCCCACCTTCATAAAATAAAGAACTCCGTTGTGTGTTTTTTGTCAGTAGTATTTTGTACAGCATGAAGTACCCCTTATTTTAAAAAGATCTTCTGTTTTCTATACTTCAAGTAATGCAAGGTGATTTAAATATGTAAAATAAACACAATAGGCCTCTACTGTGCAAAGTGTAATGCTATTTGTATGAAAAACATGCATTATGGCAACTGTGCATACATTTTTTAAAACACTGCTCAATTTGGAAGAAATGTTTAATAACAAACTGTACTGCATTTTAGGAGATGAAAAAAAATTATATCTTCAAAATGAAATGTGCCAACTGAAAATGATGAACTACAGCCAATTTTAGGAAAATAAAGAACAATGAGGCAGTAGACTAACAGTAACACATCACCTTAACCTGGCTCTCTGTGGCTCATTAGTTGAGAAAAAAAAGCCATGGCTAAGGCTGATATCCCAGACTTAGAGGCTTATTTATAAGTCCCGGGTGCCGTCAGTGCGTCACTTTTAACATGTGAAAAAGTGACGTATGGGCGGCGCAAGGGGCTTGTAAGTAAGCCCCTCAGTGCCTTCCCATTGCTTCAGGGAAGTTATAGTGAAAGGACTGTGGCTGCTCCATTATTTTTTGGAGTTGGAAAGCAGGAACTGAGTCTCATCGTTTGGAATGTAGAAAAACATTAATAACAGACATACCTATTAGAACAGTATTATATGGAAGGCAAGGGTAGTTAGGTGGTTTGTAATAAAACAAGCATTTGGCATTGGATTATGAGCTGGTGGGTTTTGTAACAGAGCAAATAAGAAAACAGTTTAAGAAAGACTACTTTTAAAATAGTCACTGCCAAGGATTGGTCACATGCTTACACTTCATGTCACCCTGGCCCCCAGGGCCAGGCAATGTACAAAGCACATCATATTGCAAAAGATGAATACCTTTAACAGACAAATCAACTCACTGAGGCCAGGATTTTCACATTTAAAAAGGGAGAGAAGTGATGAACATTTCGAAAAGAGGGCAATTATAACTCTCTGCTGCAGCACTACCTTCAACCATTGTCTCATTCATTCAAAGGTGAATGCAAATTTTATGTAGCACCTCAAGCTGCAGGTACCAGCTTTGAGAGGAGACACTGCCCCACCCAAAGGTACTCATGGATGAAAGAGATTTGAAGGGACTATGCCATGAAATAACCCCCCTGACCTGCAGGCTGAATGGAGAATACTCTGAAATTGACTAGTTATCTGAACGTCTATCCTTAAGGGGCTATTATTACTATAATTACCAATTTACTTCAGGCAAAGTACCATCATCAACTTCAGCGTAATCACAAGTGCAAGTAGTTCAGGAAGACACAACGTGTGTGTGCAATTTAAAGCAGTAACTTTCTGAAAACATTTAGGGGCTGATTATGATCTCGATCAGAAAAATTTCAATTTAGGCAGTCAGAAGTGAAACCGGCTGGTTATTACGGCTGGATTCCGACGGGCTCAAGGAGCCCATCGGCCAGTCGGAGTCCGGCCCGTAATCCATATGGATGGCGTTTTACGCCGTCCGGATTACGATGCTCAGTTTCCGGCAGGCTTTCCATGCCGGAATGTCGGAAAGTGAGTTTGGGGACCTCTAGCAGGGCCCCCTTCTGTTTGTGGCCTCCAGTTGGGGGCTGTGTGGGGCACTTGTTGATCCCTGCACCGTGTGGCAGCCTGAACTGAACTTTCTGTTATCTCCCTGTTTGGGGAATAAAGGGCCTCATAGTATTCTTTAAAAGTGTACGCAATCTTTGCAGGATTGGTTGGGATGTGATTGTTCTTGTACTTTATTGCTGTGATACAGTTCCTTTGTTGTTTGTATTTTAGGTAAGATGCAAGCATCTTTCCCGCCTTGTTGGCCTTGCATTATCTTATACTTTTTTCTTTATCAATTCAAATCCCTGCTCATGTACTTAAGATTTGATTATATTTGTATTTTTAGTTGTGAGGGATACAAGGAGGGAATTGTCTTTGGAACTAATATGGAGATGTTCTAGTGTTTTAATCTCCCTTTTTAGAGTTTGTAATTTTGAGTTATTTTCTTTGTTCATTTTTGACCTAATTTGTATAAGGGTGCCTCTAATTGTGGCTTTCAGTGCTTCCCATCTAGTTAAAGGAGAACAGTCTGATCCAGGATTGTCTTTGAGAAAGGATGACAGTATTTCATCATTTAGTCTCCAGAGGGAGTTTTTGGTTCTAGCTTCGAATCCTAGTAATGTTAGGGTTATACATGAGTTGTCTGAGACTAGCCTCGGTTCGATTGTCTTTTGGTCAAGAGTGGTCACCTGTGATCATGATATACTCAACCCAGGTGTATGTAGAGGGGGGTTGAGAAAAACATGTAGTCTTTTTCTGTGGGGTGCAGTAGTCTTAATGTGTCCTTTATATTCAGTTTTTCACAGAGTTGCGTCAAAAGTTTGTGTGATTAAGGGAGATGGTACCAGCAAGTGGAGTCCCTGTCGACAGTGGAATCTAATGGGAGGTTAAAATCCCCAGCCAGGAAGAGTAGTGATCCGCTAGGTATGGCCAGGAGGTTTTGTGTGAGTTTGGTCCAGAATGTTTGGTCATCCCCATTCGTTGCATAAACGTTAGCCATATAAAAATCAACTCCATTTTTGGACAATTTGGAAATAACCCGCCTCCCTTTAGAATCTGATTTGGATAAGAGCATATTAATTTTGGATGCATGAGAAATTAAAGTTACAACCCCGTTTCTTTTACCAATAGCAGGGGAGCAAGCAATCTCAGCAAAGCGATTACGTCTAAGAGAAAGGGCTATATCTTTGTTAAGTTTGTATTTCTGTAAGAGAATGATGTCACCATGTAGTTTACGAGCGTAATCTAGGATTTTCTTTCTCTTGCTCGGATGGTTCAAGCCCTTGGTGTTTAATGAGATTAACTTTAAGGATGAGGAACTTTGTATAAGATGTGATGGTAATGGGTTTTATTTTGGGGAACTCCCAGTGGGGTGATAAGATGTAGATGGGCCAGGACTGCTGTGAGATGGCATCCTTACATTTGAAGATTGGGGATTGGTCGGGTTTTAGAAAGGTACTAGTCAGCTAATGGTTGTGGGCCGACCAAATTAACATGGTGTGATCAGTGTGAACCTTGGCTGGTAACTGATTACTAGAGTACCCCCCTGGCGAACAATTGGTGCAGGTATTTTTAGTGTGTTTTTGGTGTAGTCGGTCCGTGCGTTAAGCGCCCATACCTGCCAACTTACAAACTAATGCTAATGTGTGAGGAGGGGTAGGGGCCTTCGAGGGGCGGGGCCTTGTGCCGAGAGCTACCGAAGAGGCGCTCTGCCCCTCACCAAGTCACCTTACCCCCACCCCCCTTCTCCTCTCCTAGAAAAATAAAAACAAAAGGTAATTGAGGCTCTTGCCGACATCCTGGGGTGTTTTCACACCTCTTAATGGACATCGGCTACTTACAGCCTCTGAAAAGGAGCTGAAAATCCACTGATTACACTGGTTTTCAGCTCGTTTTTTCTACCATCGCGTGATTTCGGCTCCTCACCAGGTGACTGTGTGAAGGGAGCCCAAATCGTGTGACACACGGTGGCACCGTGTGAGTTGGCAGGTATGGTTAAGCGGAGATCAGGACTGTGTATGTGTCCATCTGCGTTCGCTATTTAAGGTCGGCGGGTTTTGGAGTGCAGTGTTGGTCAATCTTAGTGTATCATTGTAAGTGGCCTGGGTAACAAACCCTTAAACTGAAGGCACGGCTGATCTGCTGTAATGTTCACACCATGGCCTTTCATATATGAACCTCTGCACCAGCTTCGTAACACAGGGTTAGTCCTGCATAATGTTAACATCACCTGTGAAGTTTAAGTGAAACAAGTCAAGTATCCTATGACGAAGTGCCCATAGTGAGGGAGAAAACCCAACATCGCTAACAATTTTAGTACTTCGAAGTAACTTTTGAATGGCACGAGTGAAAGACCCCAAATACCTTAGTACATCGTTACATTATTACATCTTTACATTATTACATCTTTATATCATTACATCTTTATCAATGTCGATGACCATGTAGGGTCAAGTTGGACTATATTAGCCAAACCTGCATAAGTCAATGTTTCAGGGTTTTCGAGGTAAGTTTTGGTTGCGAGGTGTCCCTACTGACTTCTTTTTCATCCAGGAATCTCATCAGTTCTCCATGGTCAGTGAAGATATACATTGTACCCTCAAGGTTAATCCAGAATTTCGCAGGACCGGCAAAGGAGAACATGATGTTTTTATTACGCAATGTCTGATGTAAGGCAAAGAAGCTTTTCCTAATCTCAACAGTTGCCTTTGAAAAATCCTGTGAAATGTAAATTCTATTTCTGTTCCAGTCGATAAATGTATTCTTATGTTTTCAAGAATCTTTTCTGCATGTTGGAACCTAAGTGGTTTGCAGATATTGGAGCTAGGTTTTTCTGTACAGTAAGACTTGAAGGTAGGTGCTCTGTGTACCCTTTCCATCTGCGATTCTTTGAGAAATTGGATACTGGTCGTTTTAGCGAGCCACAATTCTAGGAACTTCGAGCATGAGCCAGCCACGTCCTCTGCCCCCTTTGGTATGCCAAATATTCGAAGTGATGTCTTTTTTTGTATTAGCTTGGAAATCTTCAAGATCACTGACTCTATCCTCTGCTTTGGCGATTCTGTTATTTATTATTTTGATGTCAGATCTGATTGCGGAAATGTAATTATGCATCAACTCAGTGTTCGTCTTTGTTGATTTAGCTAAGTTATGCACATCTGCCAGTTTTTTCAGGATCATATCCATGGTCGCATTATATCTGCCTTTCCTTTAACGGGAGAGTCAGGGTTGGGGGTCAGATTTTTGTCTCTTATGAGTTAGTTTGGTTTCTTTGTTGGCCATGGTATCCCTTGTACTGGTATGAGCTCGTGGAGATTAGGCAGGGCCGATGTCACACTGAGTATACGTGCCGACGATCTGGGGGGCAGATTTACAAGCCCCCTGCGCCACCAGTACGTCACTTTTTGTGACGTACTGGTGGCGCATGTTACTGCTCCATATTTACAAGGACAGGAAAAGCCACCCTGCGTGGCTTTTCCTGTCCTTGTAAATATGGCCCCTTTACACGCAGCACTTTGCGTGAAAGGGGCGTTCCATGGGTGTTGCTGTGGGTGTTCCTACGCAACACCCATGGAACAAGACACATTTCCAGATTTACGAGAAATCGTAAATCTGGAAATGCTTCTGAATGCTACGACACCCTAGGGGTGGCGTAGCAAGGCGCAACGAGGAGAAATGTTTTCATTTCTCCTCGTTTTTTCCTCTTTCAATGCGTGCTGCATTCTACAGCACGCATTGAATGAGGAAAATGCCTGTAGTGATTGTTTTTGTGCAGGAAGGTGCCCCTTCCTGCACAAAAACAATCTCCCCATGATGCAGGCATCCTTGCACCATGGTGCAAGGGTGCCTGCGCCGGCGCATGGCAGCAGTTTGTGCGCCAGCGCAGGGGAAAACACAGGAATGCGACATATTATTGTAAATATGTCGCATTCCTGTGCTTTGGAAGTGCCGCAGCGTGGCGCAGCCAAAGGGCTTGTGTTGCCGCGCTGCGGCACTTC